>JAHDVE020012183.1:0-185003 GCA_022606495.2 Halesus radiatus | reverse complement strand
AAGTTAAAGATAAATTTGTAACGTTAACTATTTTTACGTAGGAAAGACTTTCAGTATTAGAGTTAAGGAAAAACTTTTTTTTTATATAAATACCCCACAAGAGTCCCAACTGCTCCCAACCGTCTGGAGCCAATGAGATTATGCATCCCCAATTGGGGAATGTTGTGAGGCTGAAGGTATTGGGGAGGGGAAGGAGAAGGGGGAGAGGAAGGTGGGGAAATACCTGGCTATATACCTGGTCACCAAATACGGCTAAAAGCCATTTCAAGCAACGTTTCATGGTGTTCTTTCACCAGGGCGATACTGAGAGTATCTTCCACTCTGGAACGTGACCAAATATACTACATATTATTTTTAAATGAATTAATTGTGAAACAGCACAAATTAATTAAATAAAATTTACTTGCGCACGTGGAGATTTGAACCCGCGACCTTCGGATTCGTAGTCGAGAACCTTACCCCTCGGCCATGGAGGCCGTCAAGTCAACTACGGTGTTCAAATAATAACAATTATTCTGAATTTGCAAATCATATTTTAGAAACCAATTATTCATTTGATATAAATAAAGTTTTTAAAATTTAACATACAAATAGAACCTATTTACAATTAGACAAATTTGAAATTTTTGATATCAGAAAAAGCGTTAATAGTGAAATAAATTTAATAAATAATCATTTTTAATAGCTACTTAAAGAATTTATTTTCATATTAATATTAATAATAAAAAAATATCTTTTTTTGCTTTCTAATGTAAGTTTGTTATTCAATGTTTTAAAATAATTTTTATAATGTTTTTTTATTAACATTTTTGATTAATTACTTACCAACTATAATCATTGTTTGTTTATAATTCGTCTATTCTTACATTATTGCGTTCTAATTTTATCATTTGTCCATACTTGACATTATTATTTTTAGTATTATATATAATCCTGATGAAGAAAGCATCGCTTTCGAAACATGTAGAATATCTGTGTTAATAAAGTGTTGAATGGAAAGTATTTTATTTTATTCATTTATAAATTTATTATTATTATTGAAAAATAAATGTTTTCTATGTTAGAAATCACCTCGAGGACCACCACAAAAATAAGACCCAAAACAAAAGAGAGATTACTTCTCGGCCTGAATCAATCTCTTTTATAAAAGGTTATTTAGTTTTAGTTCTATTAGTTAGTTGAAGTCCAAGTTAGCAAGTCCATGAAAGTCCGAGTACCTTACAGGTAAAAGTTAGTTACATTCTAAGAACTAATTACTATGTAGTAAACTAAGGACTAAAACTTGTGTGACAATAGTAGAAAAAGAATGAGACCGCTGTGATTAAAATGTTTTAAATTGTACCACCAAGATGGCTCATTAGAAAATTACTGTTATTTTGAAAAAGCAAAAATACATATTTGTTACTTTAAATTTAAACAATGGGTGTTCAGAAATTAGTGGTACCTACCGAAAGGAGCTGATTGTGCATCATATTCTAAGATAATTTTATGTAAACTTTTTTCCATTATTTAACGCTTTGCATAGAAGATATGGAAGGTGATTCTTTAGAATTTCTGTAATTTAAGTATCACAGAATAAAATTATAAATTGTACAATAAATGAAAAAAATAATTATGATATTTTGGGTTGTTTCTTTGAAATAAACTGTTAAATTGGTCAAATGCGATTACGTGAAAACATTTTAATGCGAAGAACATATTTCAAAGACAAATTGCGTAGCTTCGTGTTGCCATAGTAATGACATTTTGTAATTCCGAAATAATAAATATGTACAATTAAATAACAGGCTATATGTAACAAATTGTATTTCTTAGCAATAAAATTAATATATTTTATTATATGCTTTATTAAGCGTTACTAAATATTGTCATCACTATGGCAATACCGAGCTACTCAATATGTATTTGAAAATTTGATCTTCACATTCGAGTTAAAGACAGTTCGTTATAAAGAAACAAATCGAAATATTATAATTAATTTTTTAATTTATATTTTTGATGGGAGAAATTTGTTACGTTTTTTTTAATATAAATTTTATTTATCTAATACCCAACACGTTGTTATCTCGATATTGCAGACATACAAAAAATCGCCTTCTCCGTGTGATTATATTCCTTGCAAAGTGTTAAAAAAATCGTAACCCAAATTGTCTTAAAATGTAATGTAGAATCATCTCTTTTCGGGAACTAACAATAATTTCTGAGCACCGTTTGATTATAGTAAAAAAATGCACTTGGACCATTGTACTTTTTAAAACATACATTGACCTTCCTATGAGTCATCTTTGTGTTGAAATTTAAAACGCATTTAGATTGCAGCGCCCTTATTTTTTGTCGACTGTAAAAAGTCAGAATACAATGATAGAAGACCCACAACGCGACGTTTGGGTGGGATCCCGACGTGTTTGTCAACTCAGCTACTAATGCAAGTAATAGTACACAACTGCAGACCTTGTATTATGATCGCAAGTACACCCCACTGTAGAATTTAGCGGTCCATTTGATAGATTCGCCCATCTTAATAAACGGATTGCAATCTTTGGAGCACAGACGTCAGGTGGGAATGCTGTCCTTGCTCTACCGGTATTTTAATGGAAGGTGCTCTGAGGAACTAGCGTCATTGATCCTTCGGCACCGGTGCATAGTCGGGAAACACACCAAAGGCGCGCCCGACATTTGCACACGGTTGACATCAGTCACATGAGAACGGGTCGCTTCTACGACTCGTTCTGTGTTCATCAGTTCGGCTGAAGAATGATCTGCCGGTCTCGGTGTTTCCTCCCTCCTACAACATGGGTCTCTTCAAGATCCGAGTTCAGTCCTTCCTATCCTCTAAAATACCCTCCACACAGCATCCACAAAAATGATATAGGCCTTGGGGGAAATTATTTCCCTCAGAGCCTCCCGTGATAAAAAAATTAAAAATTGGAAAAATTATATTTAATTAACTATGTTTCGATGATTAACATGAAAGGTAACGTATAACATGTAATTAATAAACACGGATTAATTTTAAACAATTTTTACGATGGGTGAACATTTTGTTTATTTTTTAGATATGGCTAGGTTCTACGGTGTTCAATGCTTCTTTTAATTTAATTTTATTTTGACCAAAAAAAATTCAAATTAAAGGACAGTAAATACTCTTCTTTTATTTGAAAAACGTTATTTTTAAAGCGCGGATTTAATTTGTATGTTGAAAAATAACTCAGGCTTAGAGATGCCAATCCATATCCATTGCCATCCAATTAGGGAATGCATAAAAGCTTAAACCGTAAATTTGACGCTCAGAGTTTAATAGTGTTGTATCACCAAAAAACCGGTTATTCTAATCAGAAGGTTAGTAAATATTATATCGTTAGCTATAATTATTTAACTGTAATTATTTTAAATCTTCTTCAATTAAAATTAATCAAACGCATTTGAGATCTTCATTCTTGCGGTTGTAGAGGTTAAAATGGGTTATTCCTCCTTAAACTTAACCTAGGATTAGCCTGATATGGATCAAAAGTATTGTAGTTCAAAGGAAATTGTGATTTAACTACCTGTATTCGTTTCCTTTTTAAAATCTATTTATATGTACAAAAAATCAATGTAAGTTTGTTTGTTTATTTGTCCTCGGTGTTCTCGAAAATCACTGGACCGGTTTCGCTGAAAATAGCACAGTTTGTTTTTATTAGTGCCGGGAAGGTTTAGAAAGTAGTTTGAATGAAATCCAATATGTAAAACTGTTGCTATAACGTTTTAAAATTAGTATGAAAAACATTAAACCCGCCATGTTTTATTTAGGTTTGCCCATAGATATAACACTCTGGTCAGCCACAGATTGCATATAAAAATAAGAAGGTGTTTTTTTGGTAGAATATTATCAAAATGGAAAACACGAGTAGGTTAAAAACTTTATGATTTAGATACATTTTGAAAAAAAATAAACGTTTGGAATGAAATAAAATATTCAATGAATGTTTCTTTATTTGGAGATTTACTTTCGCTGTCAAATAAATTATGGCACCCTGATGACAAGCAAGAATTCACAACATCATAGCTTTATATAAACCCGAGCAAGGCCGGATACACATCAGCTAGTAATAAATAAAGAAACCGTTTTTAACAGTTCGCCTTTTCATTGCATATCTAGTATCAAATACCGTAGATATATGATAATTCACGCAGCTCCTGAAATTTACCATACATTTTGATTGCAACATGGTAAACCAACGCCCCTAGCGGCGGGAGTTGGCGAAATTGGGTTATTTTATAAATTTTAATAGATTTTCTGCGAAATGTTAATAAACCATAGAAATCGGTAATTCAAAGAATAAATATTGAATAAAATAGCATGTTGCCAGTATTTTGCCATCCATGATATTTGATTACACGCGTAGCTTTGTCAAAATACTGGGAACATGCCACACTAGCTAAATGTTTTATTATCTTTCTAAACAATTTAGACAGTGCGCGAGCAGCGAGGCTTTAAATTCTAAAACTATCCTAATAGCATCTTTAAAAAAAATATATACACATGGGCAAAAAAGGAGTAAAATCATATGTTTAACCCAATATTAATTTTTTGAATTTTCGATTTCTATAATTTATTAGGAATATATTTCACAAAATGCATGGTAAACCCAAGTTCGTCAACTCGCGCCGCTGTGTAGCATGTTGCATTCTCAATGTATGGTAAATATAAGGAGTTGTGTGCAATACGCATTATATCTCTACGGTACTTGATATATAGCACCTAATAATAATTATTGGAAACTCCTTAGCTTATATTATTTTACGTGTGGCAGCTGTATCGCCTTTGGAAGGAATTATCAAAGTTTGGCTGGGCCACAAACATCAACTTATTATTTATACGCCATTGTATTATTACTAGGAGTCTTTGTTTGTATACTGAGTTGACTCAGTAAAGCGATAGTTTTGGTTGGAATCTATTGTGAAGTTGGGTTCTGCCGATTTTGAATTAAATTTCCTTAGAGGGGTGCCCACGTACTATTAAAATGAAAGTTTATTATTTTAATTTTATTTATTATTTTATTCTCCAATGAATTCTAAGCAGCGAATTTATGGTTTATCTCGCCAAATATTAAAATGATAAAATTAGGAATTTCTTGTTTTGAATTATGTTGTTAATGCGACTTTTTTCAATGACATGACAAAATATAGACACGTTATTGTCTCACAATATTTATATAAAATGCGGCAAAGTAACAAACTCACTTACGTTTCTAGTATATTCTTTGTTTAAAAATTGGTCATGCATGACAAAGATAGACATTCAATGAATCTATGGGTATGGGTGAAATAGAAATACGACCGGGCGTCGCTTTCGCACTTAAAAGTTGCGTTGAATACTACAACCTTCTCCCCGCGTAAGGGTAAGTCGGGAAAGACGGGACACAGGAGAAAATATACATACATTTTAATTATACTGAGTTATCAAATTAACTCCTGCGAAAACAATATCAGTATTATTTTGGTAAATAACATTGCGTATAATTTATATATTTTTATTCAGTACAGAGGCTCAAATGAGTATAAAAATCTATACAGATTAACAACATGCCCAGTAATAAAATGTTATTATTTACATCCAAACCATTTTTTTTTTCAAATCAGTCTGAACACAGTGCGTTGCGAAGTAAAGGCGTGCAATCATCTTCGCATCTAAAGGCGAATAGTGGTCCGCCGACGCCGTTGTAGAACATTGTTATCTATTATGAAATCAGAGCGTAACTTATGTTTTTTACGGAGCTTTATTTGTATTTTAAATTAGTAGTGTCTCAGTAAAGGAATTCTGTGTATAGGCGGTTCGGTCCGGTTGGAAATGATTTTATTTTTTACAATGAAATTAATTAATGTGGACAATCCAATGTCCGTTTTACGCCACCTTTCCCTAATTGAAAAAGAATTGGAACGCTGTCTGAGTATATTTCCCAATGACATTTCGATAACGTCATTGGGAAATAATTGTATCATTTATAATAAGTAATTTGGTCGTACTAATGAATGAAATGTTATTTCTTGGTTTTTACTAATGTTTGCAGTGTAATGGAAACGCTTTCTCATAAAACGGGAGGGCATTTGTTAAATATTACACGGAATGTTACGCGATACGTGATAATTTAAAAACTAAATCAAACAAAATCAAAGTGCGGCAATTACTGTATCTTTTGATTGCTATTTTGCGAGCTCTACACCGTGTCTAGTTTGTTTGTAATGTCATCGACTTTTTGGTTATTATTTACAGCTATTGTTTTTATTGTTCTCATTACTTTGTCTAACGGTATTTAATCTAAAGGAATGTTAACGAGTCCCGCCCTCCGTTGAATGGAAAGCCGAATGTTTATGGCACCGATTGTGTTGGCATTGTTCTACGTAATATTGGTTTTCAAAATATATCGAATGTTATTTTCACCGATTGTCGATTTAAAAAAATAACCTTTAAATTTTATCTCACGTTCTGCTGTGAAGATGATTTTTTGCCTTTACGAAACTGTAGGCTTAAAAGCTTTAAATAGGCTTTGCTTCGAAGTTCTTGATCTGGTGTAAAGTTGGAAAATAAATGTAAAAAAACCGACAATGTTGGTGCAGATGGGTTTCTTTAACTCGTCAGATGAAACAGCTTTTGTTCACACTTAATATATTTTTTGTTATATGAATACAGTATGTTACTAAATGTGAGAATTCTGGGAGAATTGGGCAGAATTGCTGTGTTGACATTATTTATAGAATTGACAATCGAAATCATAAAAAGGCAAATGAAACATGACTTGCAGTTAAAGTGAATGGTCTATTAGTGCAGCCACATATTAAATCAAATTGAAATGATTAAAACAAACATAGAAATTTATTTTTTTTAAATACCATCTGGGCATGAATTTGAAACAGTATTGGTTCAGTTGGTTCGTGCCATTGATTATTTGAGGATATCATTTACATACCAGACATAACGTTTTATATATTAGGGTTATTAGGAATTCTATTTTAGTTAAAATTAAATAATAGATAGGGCTGCAAGACGTAAAAAATAATATATCTATATATGCTGACTTTAACATTAGGTTTATTAAAACAAAGCAGATATATAACGTAAACGTTGTATATTGATGAAAAAATGCTAATTGTCAATGAAGAAGCCAAATAAACCTAATTTAGATGGATATTTCCATTGTTTGCTATTCGTAAGACTCTAAAACACGAAAATAATTATCTTTTTATTTGCCTAACTGGTTCCGTGATAAATTAAATAGTATGAATCGGCACACTATTTAAAAGTAATATAAAGACATTAAAAGTATGAAAAAAACTAGTCCGTAAACCTAATCTCACTGAACATAATTAAAAAAAAAAACGAATAAACAATTTTTTTTTTAAATATATATGTATTATTATACTGATTTCGTTTTCGGGCTAGTTTTTTTTTCGTACTTTTAATGTCATTAAATCATTTTCAAAAAGTGTGTCAATTCATCCGTGTGTTGATTTAACGTCTATTCAGATCTACCAGCACCGCGCAGAGCAGAACAGTACAGTACAGGCACAGCACAGACGCGAGTACGGCTGTCAACTGAGCGTTAGCGTCCGCCACAACATGCTTGAGGATTTTACAATCCTGTTTGCAAAATTATTATTGTTTTATAACCTAAATTCCCTGACCAATTTAATCAAATTATCCTTATCATCTTCTCGGTTTTAGCAATATCTGCATCTAATGACGCCAATTGACGAAAATGTATGTGTCCCTACTAACTGCGCAGACGCAGACGTCACAAGCGGCCACCAGCACGTAAAAAGATTCTAGCCGACAATCTCGGCCCGTGCATGTGCGGATACGTTCCGCTTTTATACGCCGTTATATGAATGTGTTCATAGAAAATGCAGGCACCTAATATTATCGTATCTGTACTGTACTGTTCAGCACTGCGCAGTGCTGATAGATATGAATAGATCCGGTTACCATCTAACCACTGAGTGCCCATTAAAAGACGTTTCACGCTATAACTCATGAAAATCATCACAATCACAAAAAAATTAATAAAACATTTTAAAAAAATCCTTGAAATATTTGACGGATTCATAGATTTTGGTAAATAACAAAACATTGCGGGCTTGGCGCGGGATTAAAATAACGACTGAATCCTGTTGACTGTCAGCACAGCAAATACTACGAAAGAAAAACATTGCTAGTACCGAGCGTAATACGGAAGATTTTGCACGTTTCAAGAATTTAAATTTTTCCCACGTAACGCTGCAGTGATAAAAATCTTGATAATAGCATACTCGTTTCGGTTTCAGTCGTTTCAGTTCTTACGACAGGGTTTACAGGACTCGTATCAAAAATAAGATACCATAAAGAATGTCTGTTAATTAGTGTCAAAGACCCCGCCTGCCCCTAATGAGGTGATTCAATTTGATAACGGAATGTTATCTTTTAAACCTTCGCGAAAATATATTTATTAATTAATTATCATACAGTTCATTATTTTATCATCGAATGAGTAAAAGTATGCAACCTGACAAAAATCTGACATAACAACTGGGTTACACGCTTTAACAAGATGTAAAGCGTCCTTGAGGTGACTAGAAAAATTGACCATTTATTATAACATAGTGGTCTAACAATTTAATTAACTTGGGAGCTTCCAGGTCGATTCATTGTCCAAACTTGGAAGCTTCCAGGTAGATTCGTCGTCCAAACTTGGGAGCTTCCAGGTCGATTCATTGTCCAAACTTGGGAGCTTCCAGGTCGTTTCATTGTCCAAACTTGGGAGCTTCCAGGTCGATTCATGGTCCAAACTGATACCAACTGTCCGGAGCCAATCGGACTATGGCATCCCCTATTGGGGTATGTTGCGAGGTTGAAAATAGCGAGGAAGAAAAGAGGATGTGGCTATTCAGATCTGGTTACCAAACACGGCTAAAGCCATTTAAACCAATGAACATTTCGTTTTTATGAAATATGAGAAATATAGAAATATGACTTTTAATGACCGTCCTTTGTACGTTTTACGATATATTCAAATATAACCGTAGAAAAATAAATGCACCTAATAATACGCATCTCACGGTACGTTTCTTTAAATTTGTAAACATAACCAAGCTTTTATATTCCGCATTTTAAAAAAACTGTCAGTATTTATAAAAAAATCAAACTTCACCCTATTCTTTTTTCAAAGAAAAAACCTTCTGACCATTTTTTTAGGATATTCAACATTTAAAAATCTCTATATATAAATGAATGTTTGTTTGCATTCTCGAAAACGACTTAACCGGTATCGCTGAAAATAGCACAGTTTGTTCTCATTAGTGATGGAAAGGTTTAGAGAGTAGATTGAACGAGATCCAATATGTAAAACGGTTGCTATAACGTTTTAAATTTAGTATGAAAAACATGTTTTGTATTGAGGTTAGCTCATAGATATACCACTCTGGTTAGCCACAGATTACATATTCAAAACAAGAATGTCAGTTTGGGTAGAATATTTTCAAAATGGAAAACACAGGTTAGTTAGTTTATATATATTTAAAAAAAAAAGTCAAAATCAAATTAATGTTTCTTTGTTTTGAGATAGTAATCGCCGACACAAGGCATTACTTCGACTGTCAAATCAATTATGGCACCCAAACGACAAGCAAGAATTCACAACTTCATGACTTTATTTTTTTTAAAAGGCTAGTGTTTTATAAAACAAACGTAGCGCGGTCAGAAAGATGCCATGTTACTGATTTTATTTTGATAAATGGCTAAGCCTATGCATATTAAAAAATACGTAATAAATATTTTTCTGTTTAAATACATTATTTTTATCGTACTGCGTAATAATATAATCTTCCCTCTCCTCCATTAAAATAATTTTTAAAATTCTGGTTTAGATTTAGCATATAATGCAGGTAGAATTGGACATAGTATGCCTTGCGTATTAAATGCTAGTAAGGAAATTGCCACTACAGCTTTTTTAGAAGAAAAAATATCTTTTTTAGCAATTGTAGAAATAGTAAAAGAGATAATGGATAATCATGAAGTTGTTTTAAATCCCAATATTGGACAGTTAGAAATTATAGATAAATCAATAAGAGAATTAACACATAAATTAATTAAGAAGGAGCAATGTAATGGAAATAATTAAATTTTTAATAATACTACTTTCATTAGTTACAGTACATGAACTAGGACATTTTTTAGCAGCAAAATTTTTTAATGTTTATGTTACTGAATTTGCATTAGGGTTTGGTCCTAAAATATTTAGTTATCAAGGAAAAGAAACTAAATTTAGTATTAGAGCACTACCACTAGGTGGTTATGCGGCTATGGTTGGAGAAGAAGGTATCATTGAAGAAGGATTAAAGGATATCCCATTTGAAAGAACTATGGGTGGTGTAAATCGCTTTAAACAGTTTCTTGTTCCAACGTCTTTCACCCACGCCATTTGCATCTGAGTGTAGCTGTTATTTTTATGAGTACCGGACAAGAGTTCCAACTTCTCCCAACCGTCTGGAGCTAGTGAGACTATGGCATCTCCGATTGGGGAATGTTGTGAGGCTGAAAGTAGTGGGGTGAGGAAGAAAATGGGGGAGAGGAATGTGGAGATGTAACAAGAAATTCTTATGTAGGTACCGAACATGTCGAATGCCATTTCAAGCAATGTTTCGGATGTGAATGGTGGTCTTTAACCAAGGCGATACTGAAAGTATCTATCACTCTTGAACGTGCCGCAAACATAATTATATTACATTTAAATGAATTTTGTGAAATTGCACATATTAATGAAATAAAATTAACCTGCGCACACAGGGATTTGTAGCCTACGATCGTAATCACACGATCACGGAGGAAATCAACGCTGTTACTTCTAGTCAACTTTGAGTGCATATTTCTAACAATATCCGATGATTTCTGTTTGATCAAAAGGTTACCGATTATGCCCATCACTAGTTCAAATTTAAACTACATTGCGTTTTGTCTTTTGTTTGATTTGTCTATGACATGACGATGACACCATTCTGTCATTTCTTTTGTTCAACCAGTCGAAGCCGATCTGGTGAGTCCGAATAAAAAAATGTCCGTCGGTGAGCGTTTTATTCTTTACATTACATTTTAAGGATTATTGTTTTCAAAAAAAATTTGGAACTAGACCGCAATTTATCTAAAATGGATTTTAAGAGCTTTGATATCGATGTCATAAAGTCCGAACCGGAGACAATCCAAGAAGAAGAGTGTCCAACATCCCATTGTGATGGAATATTGCAGTACGGGATTGTCAAACAGGAGACAGAAGACGCTTCTGCGATCAAGTGTGAACCGGGAACTCTAGCCACAGAGGAACTCGCCCAAGAATGTGGTGAATATTTTGAAATAGATATTGACTCTTCTGATATTAAGAAGGAATGTTTCGTTGACCTAGAAAGGATCGACCAAAGTCAGGGTAAGCTGTTAACTTATTCTTCCACTAACTTCTCTTATCGGAGGTTGGTTGACCTTGCAGACTGTAGCCCGGAGCAACTCAGTGGAATTACACTTGTATACAAGTCATGTTAGTTTCGATGCCAATTGTATGGTGCCTTCCTTTACCACCGTTATTCATCAATCTTACCCAAGAATGCTAGTTGGGATAGCTTGACATAGGAAACTTTATCAATTCATCCAAACACCCTGTTATATTTTGTACCATTGCATTCGGTACTTCTGACGTCACCCGCGTATTCTGATTTCGGATTTGAATGTAAAATTGTATACATAGATTTTGTTTTGACCAACTAACTAACCGTCACACCGATTGCAAGAATAGGCAGAGAGGACGGACCGCCAAACAACTAGTTCTTGGCACACACTCCTTTTCTTCATTCACATTTATAGATCGTCTCATACAAACTATGTCTTCCTCGGGCGTCCCCAGGTTCTCTTTCCATTCAAATTCGTATCATATATTCTCCTTACACTCCTTTTTTCGTTCATCTGCTCTACATGCCCAAACCATCTAAATGTCCCTTTCTTAATTTTACTCATTACGCTAACGTCAGACTTGCATTCTTTCTGATTCTCAACATTTTTCACATGGTTATGCATGGTTTTACTACACTATCTCATTTAAATGGCATTCAGTCTACTTTCGTCCTTCTGTGTGTTCCATGCCTCGCTTCCATACATCATGGATTTTGTTTTGTATTTTAACAATATATATTTTTTAGTATCGACATCTTTAAATCTAATATATTCTTTTAAACTCTATAATTGTTCAATATTTAAAAACAAAACTTATATTAATGAAGGAAATGAGAAAGTTCATCGGCAAACCAATTACCAATACGGATATTATGATAACGTCATTGTTAAATACTATTTATATTCTTTGAGTTAATGTTTCTAAAAAGGTACATAATTTTATTACTTGTTTTAGTTGTGGTTTACTATGAAAAGAATATGAAATTATGTACGGTAAAGCACATCCTTGTTTTGAAATTTGACATTCTAACCTCAAAACCGGCCGGGCATAGATTTGGAGCGTTTTGGCGTGCTTTGAAAATTTGAAATGAAAATTATTTCAACTATGAATACTAACTTTAGAACAAAACAAATACTGATATTTAATTTATGACGACATTATTATTAAAAAAATTAATGGCCTCGAGTTCCATATTCGTACAAAGCGCGGGAGTTTTGTTTTTTGTTAGCTAGTTCAAATGTTGTCCATTCGATTATGGATTGATCAGCCCCCCTGGGTGATCCACTGGTTGAAACAAATTGCTTTTCAATTTTCTTTAATTTAAACTTTTTTTTTTTGTATATTTATACATTATTCTCTTCTGTTCAAGACGTGATTATTTGTGGGAAAACTGTATAAGGGTCACTTTGAACTTTTCGTTTTACTGTCAAATTCCTCCGATGCTATTGTTAATTGTTGTTTTATTTTTTAGATTTCGTTTCGTCGAAGTCATTTGTTACTGAGACAAGAGAACCAAAATCAAAACGATCCGTCACAGAAAAGAAAAAATCTTTATCCTGTCCCAATTGTACCTACAGGTGTGGTTATAGAAGCTTGTTGGTTGCACATACTAGAACCCATACTGGAGAGAAGCCATTGTTATGCCCGGAATGCACTTTCAAGTGCTTCAAAAAAAGCGATTTGGTTTTTCATACCAGAACCCACACTGGAGAGAAACCATTCTCGTGCTCGGAATGCACTTATATGTTCTGTCGGAAAAGCGATTTGGTTCGTCATACGAGAACTCATACTGGAGAGAAACCATTCTCATGTCCTAACTGCAATTTCAGATGCAGTCAGAAAAGTCAACTGATTCTACATATTAGAACTCACACTCAAGAAAAACCATATTCGTGCTCGGAATGCCCATACAGGAGTATCCAAAGAGGTTCAATGGTGAATCACGCTAGGACCCACACTGGAGAGAAACCATTCTCATGCCCGGAATGCAGTTTCATTTGCAGTCGGAAAGGCGGCTTGCTTCGTCATATTAGAACCCATACCACGGAGAATCCATTGTCGTGTTCGGAATGTACTTTTAAGTGTAATAACAATCATCAATTACGACGTCATTTCATCACAAATCACCCTTGCTAGAAAACATTCCTATTCTCAGGATGAACTAAACTCATGCTTCGTGAATACTTGCATCAACTCATACTAACAATAGTGGTTTATTCGAATCCATGTTTTTGATTTGCTGAAAATGAAAGACGGAGGCTGGGTCGATTAATGTATTTTTCTGTAACGCTTTCGGTATGGGTGAATTTCGAGGACCTCTTTTAAAAGTTGTCAGTGGTTTGTGAGATACAAACTAGTGGACCACTCGAAGTATCCAATATTTTTCGGAATTTAACTCTGAACGTGTTGAATGTTGAAAAATAATGCATAAGTTTACTTAACCGCGCCAGCAGTACGCATAAACGAACTGTAACTCTCCGATGAACCAGGAACTACTCAAAATGGACAGATACTCAATGAAAGAACTGGGGGACACTGCCACCCCAGGAGGCACACGTGCAGCTCATGCGAGTGGAAAACATCAATAGATGCAGGAAATATGAAGAGGATTAAATGACTCCAAATCACCTATGGTACCAATATCCTGCCTTTGATGGGAGGAAGGCCCAGCTACCTGAGAAGACATTGTGGAACCAAGAATAGCCGAATATCCTATGACAACCCTGGTGAACTATATCCACGGGACCGGGTTTCTGTCAAAGAAATAAGGTGAAAGCACCATGTGCCGAGTACTAACGGGATTTATGCATACCATCTCCGTATCAATAAATTAATATAACTGCCGGCACGAAGAGGGGTTTTCAAACCCCCCATGGTACATCTTAAACACGATTACTTGATAATTTATCGAACAATTTCATGCATATTTTTTTGTAAAATATTTAAAGCGCGTAATATTGAAAAATATCGGTTTTGATTAATATTAGTGCAGTTTGGATTGCGCGGTAGAAGGCTCTGTGTGTTTCGATTACATTATCCGTGTCTCTTGTTATCTTTATGTTCGTGTCATATTATTTGTTTCACTGTAACTACTCACAGATGCGAATTACCGAGACAGCTATACTCACTAGGTTGCATTCGTTGCTTCGACTTCCGTTAATTCGCTAGGAGCAGTCATTGCGGCAGTTATCAACCGTCTAGAAGCGTATACTTCAGTAACTGCTTCTGAAATATTTAAAATAATAATAATTGGTGTTAGGGGAACGGTTTTTTAAAGATAATTTGTTTTTTAAGAGTATTTTTTTTATTGTTTTAAAGTTTAATTTATAGAACTCAATCTGAACGTTTTTTTTCTTTAATCATAAGTATTATTTAATAAATAGAAAGTTTGTTGAAATGAGGCTAATAATTTGTCAGAAAATCTATTTATTTATTCACTTTTCCAATAAATTTTTTTGTTATTGGTGTTGACGTTTGGTAGGTGTGAAACGCCTGTATTGAGTTTGCAAATTATATGAGTGGTTGTTCAGCTAGGTTATTTTATGCATTTTATGAATTATTTAATGACAAATAGATTGCCATTTAGTATTTTTTTTTTCAAAAATAAACTAATTTACACCAAAGGTTGAAAAGAATTTAGAAGCAATCAGTTTAACAAACAATCGTATCCATAAATTGAATAAATTCACCCGTAAATTGCATAGTTAGGCTAGCTGTCGGTGCTCACCTAAAGTCAGGTATAGAATTTTTTTTAAAAATTCGCGCATCGGTGCGCAAATGCGTCCACAGCCCGCGCAACACTGTAAGTAAATAAAACTGTAAAAATAAATAAAAAATGGTAATATCCATTAGAAGCTTCTTACGGTTTTTAAGGTCATTTTATAAACATTTTCCATTCCTAAAAATTAAAAGTATTTCAAATAAATGCCATCTCTTATTGTGCCACCAATCTTCTAATAAATGTAACATCAATAGAAAAGGAGGATGAAATAGCAAGTGTAAAAATATCATCTCTATACTTTAATTTTCTAATAAAACTGTGTTCATGTGAAGCGACCTGCCAGGTAAGTATGTTTTTCTGTATCTGTTCATGCAAAATTAGATAAAGAATAGGAAGTAAGATTTGTACAGCGCCCTTGAGGTGATTTTTCACAAAAACGGCGCTATACAAGGAATCCAATTATTATTATTATTATGATCTTATATAATAACAACATGATTGCAATCCAACCAAACGATAATTAAGAATACTACGCATATATATTAGTACAAATAAATGTATACGTACTATTATTATTATTATTATTTATTGGAAGTGATCGATGATCTTACTTAAAGAAACTTTTGGTTTACGTATTTCTAATGTCACTAGGTATAGCACAGTATTGTAATTAAAACTTATTTTTCCGTAGGAGATTTTACAAACTGGGATATTAGAAGATTTTGCATGTAATTGCCTCAGGGCTCTAGTGCTTGTTCTCTCTTCAATCATATGGACATTTTAAAATTGATGCAGCAGAATATCTTTTCAAGTTGACAACATTTAGTTTCTTGAAAATAAAATCTGAAGGTACTACCTACTAATCTTTAATGAAGCTAAGAATAACTTTCAAGATTAGTTTCTGGATCTTTGCTAAAGGCTCCCGGCAAGTATTTGTGGCACTAACCCAACTGATAATACCATATTCGAAAGATGATAGTACAAGAGAACTGTAGTATGAATCAAGTAGATCTCAAATTATTCTGTTCTATTGGGTAGGCATTTAATTTATGTTTATACCAAAAATACATGTTGTTTTATTTTCATTCTTTTGTTTTTCTCTCTCTCTTCCCCAAATAACAGTTTGAAAATCAACAAGCATTTTTTCTAGAAAGACAATTTTAATCAATTATGATTTTAGATATTTTGAAGTGTCAAATAATTGATTTTTTAAATATAAATGTTGCCCAGTTTTAATTTATTATGGCAAGTCTTTAATAACTACCAAATATTTATGACATTTGGTATATCAAGCAATACGTGATAACATTTTTGGGCCTTCGAGCCAAATTTTTGACCGCATGCGAAATCTAGAATCAACAACACATCAAGAAAGAGGACTTTTTAAATTCAATGTACCATTTCCATCCAAAATTTCTTACAAAAATTCCCATTCTTAATTCCAACCAAAAATTTCTTTTAAAGAGAGCAAATTTAATTAGCAGTAGTTATTTAAAAAAAAAAACAGGTTATTCTTTCCCACCCTCTTAGTAAAGAGATATCGAATGCATTAGATTGATAAAATCAATATAATAAAAACATATTATCCTTTCATATATCTTTTGTAATACCCATAAGTAATGACCAAATTCAGAGACATAATTAGTTTCTAAACAAGTGCATTTCAATTCTTATTAATTCCCACACTAGACAGACCATAAAAAAAATCCACAAAGGCTAGCCGGGTGTATGTTTGTTCAAGCCGGAAACCATCATAAAGTTTAGAGTCATCGTAGAGTAAGTACCCTAGTATTTTAGAAAGTCGGAAATATTTTACAAAAGGACAGCAATAAAACCCAAAAGGAAACAAGCGGGTAATAAATGAGCGGCTACCAGACAATACGGGTCATAAAAAGTTGCCTACAGATGGCCAGAGGAACAGGGCTCTGAGATAGTTGGCTTGAAGCTTCCGCCCAGGAACGTACCTATTCTCACCCCTCGGAGAGGCCGCCTAGGTCCTCTAATGACAGTGAGTGTCACGTTTACGTCCCAGAAGGAAGTACCATCTCCGCCTTTCGGAGATCTACTTGCAGAAGTCGCTCAGGCTCTGCACCGCGAGTGAGTTTTACGCTTCCGTACCAGAAGGAAGTCTGGTCTTCGCCCTTCGGCGATCTACCCTAGAAGTGAGAAAGGAGACCGTCATATTTGTTACCATCAATACACAAGGTTACTTTCCAAAAGCCAACACTTTAACATCCGTGAGAATTTCATCATAGGACAATTGTTTTTAAATTCGTACGCCAATTTGTTAAATATAAATGGTACAATGTATTCAAGGGTTCGATGACCATATTTATTTTGAAATATTGGCACTATCATTCCTATATTTTGTGTGAAACGTGTATTGTGTACATGATCCACCACTGCCTTATACGGACTTTCAGATATATGTTGCGGTAGAATTTTATGCCACAAAAGACCACGAACAGGTAATACATTAATTGATTTGTACATGATATCAATGTCTCGCCTTTGCTTAAAAACTGTTTTACTTACTAGCAATTTTACCATGGCATTTTGAATCAGCTGTAAACGTTTTATGTTGGTCTTACAGGAGTGTCCCCAAGAAGTTATACCATACCTTATAGTCGATTCTGCTAGAGACAAATAAATTATTTTCATAGTTTTTATAGGCACATATAATTTTACCTTGTGGAGTCTTCCTACAATGGCTCGAAGTCGCTTACAGAGGTTGGAAATTTGTACGTCCCATTTCATATTACAATCCACCGTAACACCTAGATACACGTACTGGTTGACTAATTCGATACTTGTACACGCGCAGGGCTGTTTGGTATTATTGTGAATGCAATTAAATGAATGGGATATGATTACAGGTGCCTCGCTGTACCTTGCATGCGGGGATCTTATATGCATCAATTTCGTTTTTTTAGCATTGATTATTAGACCAGACTCATGTGACCATTTTAATAAAGAAATAAAGTCTAGCTGTAACAATTTTATTGCAGTATCCAAATTTTCATGGGATATTATAAGTGCTGTATCATCAGCGTATACATAATGTTTAACAAACGAGAATATTTTGTTCATAAGTGATACAAAGATAATATAGAGCGTTGGACCTAAAATTGACCCTTGTGGAACTCCTGTTTTGACATTTATTCTTTTACTAAATTTGTCTGATATTTTTACCCGGATTTAGTTTGAGAAAGTTTCCTCTTACCCCTATTGCCTCCAAAATATTTAACAATTTCATCGGGTCTATAGTATCAAATGCCTTTGAATTGTCTATGAACAGTACCAAAACATGTCTTTTATTTTTCAGTTCATTATTTTTATATTTAGAGAAATCCTGAAGTAACATTTCAGTACTTTTCTTTTTTTGTAAACCAAATTGATTGGGATCTATTAAAGAAAAGCACTCCAAGTATTTGGTTAGTTTTAAAGATATGTATTTTTCAAGAATCTTTTCTAGAGCGGGTAATATACTAATCGGTCTATAGTTTCCTATATCAGAGCGGGTAATATACTAATCGGTCTATAGTTTCCCATTTTTGAAAATAGGTCTGATAATACTACATTTGAGTTCATCTGGTATTACAGCTTGTGTTAAAATTGTGTTGATCAGATGGGTTAATATAGGACCCAAAATATCTATGTGTCTTTTTATATCAAACATTCGGATATTGTCTATGCCAGGGGACTTTGAATTATTGAGAAGTTTGACTATAACCAATATATCTGCGAGTGATGCTCGTGGTATATACAAACTTTGCGGTGACTCTATCGGGACAATATTTTACGCCTTAAAATCACATTTATGAACCATTGAGGCTATGTTATCTGAAAAATAAATAACAAATTGGTTTGTAACATTTTCCGCAGATTGATTTTTTAACATAAACCTACTAATTACATCGTCACAGTTACTCTTTGTCCTACGTCCTAGAATTTTATTTATTTCATCCCATGTTTTTTTGATATCTGAAAAATTATTCTTAAATTTATCATTGAAAAAGGTTGTTTTACTTTTTATTATTAATTTAGTAACAAAATTACGAAAAGATTTATATTGTTTTTCATAAATTGCATTTGTTGGGGAGCTTTTCTACCGCTTAAATAAAGAATCTCGTTTTTTAATGTGTGATAGAATATTTTCTGTCATCCATTTGATATGACGGTGCGTCGGGCAGTTGGTATTATTCTAGGAATAACGCAAAAAGGGAGGAATAGAAATGCGATCTTAGGTAGTTACAAGTAATTTATTTTTATATACGTGGGATTAGTCTTAAAACTAATGTAAATCTTAATTAGACATAATAAATTCAATAAAACTAGATACGCAATTACTTAATTCTACTGTTAAAGTCTTTGTACTTAAAATTAGAGGTTCACTGGCTTAGGCAATTTGGGAGTTATAATTTCTAATTGAAAAATCTATTCTTTTTTGAGATAAAATTGAGACTTTCCGCCCTTTATTTATAGGCCGTTATTAGTTTTATAGTACGGAATGTTCACAGCTGTTGCAAAGTGGTCTGAAATGATGAAGTCACAAACACATGCGTAGAGTATGTCAGTTTCTTTGTGTTTGCTATTATATCTAACAAAAATGTGATCCAAACATGTTCGTGTCATTTTACCATTTGCTAAAGCTTCCCTTGTAACGTCGTTTATACATTTTGTAAAATATTTATTTGAAAGAGCATTTTCATAGTGAATAATCACAGGATCTATATAATTTGACAAATCAATATTTATGTCACCAAATATTAGCATATTTTCATTAGGGTTTGAACATTTTGTTAATATTGATGAAAGTTCATTGATAAATGATTGTTTACTAAGATTTGGTGGTCTATATATTGCTAGTACATTGAGTATAGAATTATTTGGTAATGTTATTATACAGGAAATATTCTCGAACAACTTTGTTTCAAGTAAATTTTGGGTGAAAGGTAAAGTATCCCGAATATACAAGGTTATACCCCCTCCAGATTTGGATGTGCGACAGTAACTAATGCTACTGTAATCGGGAATTTCGAAAAGACAAGTATGTTCCCTTTTTATTGAAGTTTCACATAGCATTAGGATATCTATATTATTCCAACAATTTTGGAGGTTAGCATGTAAAACATCCCAGTATTTAGATATGGTTCGAATGTTTAGTTGAACACAAGTAAAATTTCCTATATTATTGCCAATTTAATGTTCTTCCGTCCACTGTTTCAAGTCATTAGCCCTCGTATAGATAACATCACCGTCGTCATCAATGTATTTATACGCCATAATCGATGGTGGCAAAGTCCTTGGAAAGAGCAGCCTTATAAGCTGGGCAGGTGTCCTTGTCTCCAGTCGAATGTCCAGCGAGCTTGCCAAACACTTACTGGTACAGGTGGCACATACTGGCTTGGCGGCAGCTTTTGGGCAATCTGTCCTGGCATGACCTTCACTTGCACAATGTCCACATCTTTGCTGGTCCTTGCAGAACTTGAAGGAATGTCCGATCATTTGGCACTTGGAACACGCTGTAAGCCCAATAAAGTCACGAACGCGGCACACATTCCAGTCAACAAAGACCTTTCCTTGTTTCACCAGCACGTGACGTAGATGGGCAGGCACCCCTTAGACCCGGTGGCATGTCGATCCTGTCCGAGCACCAGCTAGATGACTTAGCTTGCACGTTTTCACTGTGGGTTCTAAGTCTGCGTTTTCCTGGATTCCCGTTAAGGCACTCCTGAGAAAACACTCATCTGTAAGGTCCCGAGGAACATTAAAGAATATCACTCGTGGATGTCGTTTTGTGGGTAGTCGGGCACTTAGAGTAGCCGAGTTTGCTAGACATGGGGTTTTGAGTATTTTTTCCTGGTCTTCCCGAGTAGCGGTTTGGATAACTACACCTTTGTTACGGATGTTCCTTATACCCGTAACGCGGATTCCATGCTCAGATGGTCGTAAGACGTCCTTCTGGAGCTGATTCGTTTCGTCACTATCCTTAGTCGAATCCAGTTTCGGAAAGATGCATATAGCAGGCTTAGGGGTCCCAACACTAAGTCCTGTACGGGTGATTGGAGATCGTGGCGTATTCTGAGGACCATTTTTGACCATGTCGGCAAACGATAGGCTTGCCTCCGTGGCATCAGCCACTCGACGCATCACTGGTCGCATATCAGACTCTAGCTGCTGAATTTTGTCCAACAACTGCTAAATATGATTGTCCGCCATTGTTTTTTCGGCCTGCAAGACCTTGATGTTTGTAAGGGCTGAGTTTAGATCTCCTCTGAGTTCTTCCTTTTCAAGCAACAACTGGGCCACTGATCCTAGAACACTCGTTACATTTCGGGACACCTTGAGCTGTTGTTCTTTTGATGCCTTTGACGGTTTTTCCGCCAATGTATCCTGTAAGGCCTTCAGGAAAAATTGTGTCCCGGAGAGTATTTTTTGTCCTGATGGATTATCGCGATTAGGGTCAATATCCATCTCTGTCTCATGGGCATCAGAATCTGATTCGTCCGAGTGAGAGGTATAGGGAGAAGCAATACTGGGGCTGTCATTGTTCCGTGAATTCTTTTTTTCCCCATATTCACATGAAAGTGAAAACTTTTTATTTGTTCGCAATCCGAGAATTTATTTGTAAACAGGTGGTTTCACAATTTCACAGAAAATAAGCGGTGATTGGTTAAAGACAGATCACTACACCAGTAGGAGCACTGAAAAGTGAGCTCATAAACAAGGTAGCCAATCAGCGCACTCTACCTCTGCAAACACTGCTCCACTGTCTGATAATTAAATAAAACGAAAAGTTTATTAAGACAAAAAACAGTTCAAAAATGCGAAAAAAACGCAAGAGAGTAACACCACAGATCAAATCGCGGTCGATTTTTACAGCGATAATAGTCTTTCTCACGGCTGATAAGTTAAAATAATGAATCTTTCAATTATAATCGATAGCTTGACAGAGCGTCACGAGTACGTAGTATTGTTGCGATTCGTGATTTTGATTAACCCGTTTACTGGCATCCCTTTTCGTTTCCCAACTAGACACTCGCTAGAACACCCTTGTGGTTGAATAGCTATAAAAAAGTTTTCGACAATTTCTATGGTCAACCCTTCTGACGTTTAATTCGCGTCCTGACTCGCGCGTTCGTTCGATCTGTCGCAGTATTTATTAAATCTCACTACCGTAAATAATGTCTTTCGTATTTAATGTACGGATGTAATACACATGTATTGTGTATTGGTAACTAGTTTACTATAATTCTCATTTTTTCTACACAAGAAATTGCATCACCACGCATTTCTTGATATTCTTTGGAACTATTGTTATACATTCAAATGTTTTCATAGAACACATCATTTTAAAAACTAATTAAAATTCCATGTGAGTTGTTAGTTGTTGCTTCCTCTTGCTTTTAGTTGGCATTCCTTTCGGTGTTTTAATTTCTTTCCAGTCCATATTTTCTAGTCTAGCGGCGGACCTCATTTCACAGAAACCATTAAGTATCATGATGGCGTAGTGCAAAACAGTGAGCTGTGAGAATTGCTTCTTAAAGGTTTACTTAAGTCAAGATCCCTGTCTATTGGCAGATGAAAACTAAAGTCTTCTGTAATAATACAAACTTACAGTTTTGCAGCTCAAAATATTTTTTACGAATGAAACTTATTAGCGTTTAATTCAATAAAATTTATCCTTAATAGCGAAACTGAGCCTGCATCCTTGCAAAAATCTCCCAATCTCAATCCTCCAAAAACAAGAACTCTGACTTTGCCACTCTTTGTTGTATGCTCACCATATATTTACATATTCTGGGTAAAAAAAAAACATTCTTGGTTTCATTTTAATTTTTTCTTAATTAATTAAATCATTTTGGGAGATCTTAGGTTTTCACGGTTAAAAGTATTTTTTTTATAGTTTTTGGGATATAATACCGTGTTGGGCTTCTTCCTCATTTAGCCAACATTTCGGACAGCGTTAGTGTCCATCGTCAGGGCAGATGTGTAGATTGTGGTGTAGTCTGAAGAAGTGACTCTCTTTGAGCCGGTATTTCAATATAATAATTATTGTTAGTATAATGGACCTGGATTTCAGCGTTGCGTTTTTGTGTATTCGTCAAATATCGGATACCAAGAAGTATTAAACCTAGCTCCGTCTTCCATATTAATGTTAATTGGATTTTTGTGGATTTCAATTGTTTCTGTAATTAAACGCGCTAGATACGATTTAGGTCTTTCCAGTCTTTCATGAACAAATTGAAAGTAATGTCCGGTCTCAATTTAGTGCTCGGCAATACGGCAACGCTCGAAAATAAATGTTCTTAGATCCATTTGCAGATATTCCGTTCTGTTTGACCTGCATACATTTTTTCACATCCCGAGCAGCTGAGTATATAATCTCCATCTGTCTCAAGAGAAAACTTGGCTTCGCTTCTACATACAAAAATACCTACACGACAATCTTCACATCTGCCTGTGTATGTACACTGTAACGCTGTTCAAAACGCTGACTAAAGGAGGAGGAAGCGAAACACGGCATAATATCCCGAAAACTTTTCAAGAAAAAAAAAACTGTGATGCTTAATGACATGACATTAAAAAATATTTATGGTTGGTACATCCCATTTGATAACCCTTTATTAATTATCTGTTTTAGTTTGTAGTTACCGTAAGCTGTGATCAATTTTATACCATCTCATCATATCCTTCAGCTTATAGTTGTACCATGGACCTTCCCAACAAAGATAGTGTGACCATCAAGACGGAACCAGGCAATCAAGAAGGAGACGGAGGTGAAATTCCGCATGCAGAAATAGATATTGACCTCCAAGATGTGAAGAAAGAATGTTTGGAGTACACCCAAAGTGTCGATAGAATGGCAGGTAGGAAGAATATTAAAAAAAAAGTATTTCTTTGATTCGTATTATTCGTGGGCTCGGGGCAGAGCAGTAGAGAACACTATCTTGGAAAATCATGGATTCATTATATTTTTGTATTTAACCAACGATCACGTCGGTACTCCGGAGGGGTAGGCAGGCAACTGTCTTGGCACACACTCTTGCTTCATTCTCATTCGTCCATCGTATCATACATACTATTCTGTGTGACCCTTGCGGTGTTCTAAACTGTACGGGAGTTCAGTCGACTTTCGCGAAACACACCGGTGAAATCGGCATGAAGCAATTCTGAGCCTTGCTTTCTTTGAAATTCTGTAAGCTGAAGGTCAATTTTCCCTAACAACAATTTCCAGGTCCGAATTTGAGCGAAAACAAACCTTACGGTGTTTCGCATGGATAGTGCGCTTTGGTCGATTTTTGCCTGGCTGACGAAGTCTGAAAAAAGAGCCCATTCCGATTCTTGAAATAACCCGACTATGGTGTTTCCACCATATATGGTATACGAAGGGTGTCTGATAGAAAATAAGCCTAGGACACTAAGAGTTTTCAGTATATATATATTTAAAGTTTTTAATATGTTCTCTGCTTACGTCAATGCTCTTCTAGTGGATTAATCTATTTTTGTATTGCTTTTTAGAGGCTAAAAACTTAATAATACTAAGACATATTTATATTCCTTTATTTCTTTTCTTTTAACAGAACTCATTCAAGAAAAGAAAACTAGTCCAAGGAAATTCTTTCCGCCTATTCATGAAGATGATGCGACACAGGAAAAGTTTTTGAAGCCATTCACTTGTCCGGAATGCATGTATTCAAGTACCCGAAAAGGGGATTTAAAGCGTCATATCCTATCGCACTCTGGAGAGAAACCATTATTATGTCCCGACTGTAATTATTCTTTTGCTCGTAAACTGGATTTAAAGAATCACATGTTAAGGCACTCTGGTGAGAAATCTTTTTCATGTTCCGAATGTAAGTACTCATGTGCTCGTAAACAGAATCTGAAGTCCCATATGTTATCGCACTCTGGAATGAAACCATTCTCATGTTCGGTATGTAATAAAACATTTGCTCGTAAACAAGCTGCAAAAAACCACATTATAACGCACTCTGAGGAAAAAAAGTGGTCATGTGCCGAATGCAAATGTTCATTCTCTTTAAAGTATTATTTAAAGAAGCACATGCTTACACACTCTGGCAAGAAGCAGTTTTTATGCTCTGAATGCGAATATTCATGTGCTCGTAAAGATGGTCTCAAGAACCACATGTTAACGCACTCTGGAAAGAAACAATTCTCGTGTTCCGAATGCGATTACTCGTGTGCTTTAAAACCGTATTTAAACTCACACATGTTAACGCATTCTGGCATGAAACCGTTTTCTTGTTCGGTATGTAATTATTCTTTTTCTCAAAAGGCAAATTTAAAGAGTCACTTACTTACGCACTCTGGACAAAAACCATTCTCATGTACGGAATGCTTTTATTCTTGTGCTCGTAAAGACCATTTACAGAAGCACATGTTTACCCACTCTAGAGAAAAGATATTCAGGGTCTGAATGAACACGTGTTGACTCTGAACAGAACAACTTAAAACAAATCCCTCTCAGATATTACTTTCACCAAGTAAACACAATTCTTTTGCTATCGAACTTTCTTGTAACTGAAAATAAACTGAAGCACCATTTATTGAGGACTGAACATGTATGATTTGAAAGATATATTTATTTATTCGTATTAAAAGTTACACGATTTTAGTCGAAATTTGTTGCATACTACATTTTTTGTATACCTACATTTTGTGAAAAAATAAGATATGTTAATATAAATAGAAATAAAAGTATGTAAAAACAATATAAAGTTGCACGTTGAAAGCAAAAACAAAAGCAGTAATTTTGTAAAGATATAGGTAAGAAAATGGAATCCAATAAGATAATTAATAAGTTTTCTTTTAATAAGTTCAAATATTTATGAAAAAATTAATCAACCTATTTTACGTTGTAAGGCACTTTTTAAAAATAATTTCTTCCCATTGTAACTAACCATTTTTCATGATATAAAATATGACTATTAGATTTTAATTTTCTAGTATCAATACTCAGTGAGTTGAACATTTTCGGAACGATATAAGAGAACTCGCTGGGCGAAGGCTGTTTTCGTTTTGGAGGAATTGCGCAATATAGGTGTGACATGTAGAGGATGTAATTTTTTTTCGTTTTGTTTATTAAATCAATTTTCCATGTGTATATGAAAATTGTATTTGTGTATAACTATAGAATGTCTAAGATTACGATTTTTTTAAGTCGCCCTGAAAGTGAGGGAAGAGTTAATGTGTTAAAAATGTGCTTACTGTAAAATATTATATTATAATTAAAATTCTGACTGATCACGTTATGCTTCAAAATGACTTTTTTTATAAATATCTAAACCCATTATCTAGTAAGACGTGTGATCGGTTAAACCTCATCATTTCCCTTCCCTGAACCTTGGAAAATATTATTACATACATTTTTATATACATGGGGAATGTAAAAGCTAATGACCTCTAGCGTGATGTATAAAATTGAATTACAGAAACCTGTAGCCTGTAGATGGTTTGATTTCAGAAGACGGTTCTTAGAACACACTAGTTCAGGGGCGGGGAACCTTTTTGACTCCGAGGATTATTTGGATGGATCACCTGTGAGGGGCCGGACTTGTATTTTGAGAAGAAAGGGAGGGGGGAGGGTAATCGATAATAATAATAATAAATAATAATAGTTGGATGACTTGTATAGCGCCGTTTTTGTGAAAAATCACCGAAAATAATCGAAATTAATATAATTATAACCTCATATTAACAAGGTACGGTGTGAAAAAGAAAAAAAGTCACACCTAGAAGGAATTTGTCGATTACAAATCAAAATTTATGTAGAAGTTCACAGCACTCTAAACAAAAGTAGTCTTCACTATTGTTTTCCTCCGAATCATGCAGCATTTGGTCTTCGACTTGAATTTAATTGCACTTGGAACACGAAAATGGTTTACCTCCGAATTTTGCACCATTCGGTTTGCAACTAAAATTTATGATGAACTCAGAACATTTGATCGGGTTTCTTACGAATTTGCCACCATTTTGTTAGAGCAGTCATAACAAAGTAATGGTTTTCCTTTAGAATTTTTCGACATTGGTGTATGGTCTGCAATTAGGTTTTCATACTGCAGTACTCTTGATACACAACATCATGGAATAAAAACCATTATTATTACTATTAAAACTGCTTTCTCATGAAACTGTTTTTAAACAGATGTAGCTTGCCCACGTTAAGAGTTCTAAAATGGGAAACAAAATAAGTTTTATTTTATTTCTATTTTTTATGTACGGGACAGGTCCTGTAATAACCTGCTGATCGGTCCGAAGAAGAAGTGACCGGGTTGGCCGCTTCGACGCCTCAGGGGCGTCTTGAGAAAGGCCAACTACTTTTGCTTGGAGAGGAATGACAGGATCCAGAATAGGAGAGGGCCAGAGAGCGAAGAGAGTTCAATTGAAGTAGAAGATCCAGTGAAGAAGGAAGCAGGCAGGTGAAGGCGAAGTATAGGTGTCGATCCGATGGTGAGAAAACACTGATTATTCAAGTTTTGTGATGTTGTCTCGTACTTCCCTGCGGTAATGTTCCGCAGATGTCCGGCTCGGCGGGTGGTTTGTCCCGCGAGTTATTTTCACGGTCCGCAGGGAGCAGAGACAATTTTGAATCTACTAGATCAAAAAATCAGGTTATATCCCCCTACTTTGCGCTTTGATTAAACCCTTCTAGCTTCCCACAAGGATCGGTACCAATGACATGTCTCTATGGAATATCTAGTAAGTGGTTATATACATTTTAGCGGGCGGGGTTGGTACAATGCTAGGGAATGATACATGGTAAAGATAAAAATGTACATGAAAAAAGTGTACAAGTGTATGTGTCTATGTGTGTGTGTTAATGTGTATGTGTACCTACGTATCTGAATAGTGCTATGTACCGGAGAGATGTGATTGCGCACTGATAGTAACAGTAATATTTTTCTTAAATGACGGTTTGGCGTGAAAAATATGTCGAGATTTACTTTGGGAAAAAGATTATTAAATGTTAGAATGCTGAATGAATTTGCTGCAGAGTTTGTTTTGTTGTTTAATCTGTAAAATAGTTTGGTGTGGAGAGTACGTTTCAATGGTATATTAAGGTTAATTTGGGACAAGAGTTCAGAGCAGTCTATTTCATTATTTTATACAGGAATATAGGTTTTACTATTAAATTGTAGTTCAACATGACCATGAGAATGTTTTCTGACAAGTGTGGTTTTAGATGAAAAGAGATCGTAATTATCACAAGTTATTGATACGAGATAGTTTTATCTCCTGTGTGGGTTCTAATATGATGACTTATTTTGCTTTTTGACTACACCAGTAAATACATTCTAGGCATTAGAATGGTTTCTCTCCAGTGTGTGATAAAATATGACGAACCAACCCGCTTTTCTCACTGCAGTTATTAGAGCATTCCGGGCAAGAGAGTGGTTTCTCTCCAGAGTGGGTGTTAATATGACACACAAGGGAACCTTTTTGACTGCACCAGTCCAGCATTTCGATCACGAAAATCGTTTCTCTCCAGTGTGGGTTCTAGAATGAAAAACCAAATCGGTTTTCTTTATGAATTTGTAAGGCCATTCCAATCATGAGAATGGTTTTTCATGAGTGTGATATGAAGATCTAGGTTACTTTTATGACTGCATTTGTATGTGCATTCCAAACATGAGAATGGCTTCTCTCCAGTGTGGGTTCTAATATGCGCAATCAACCAGCTTTTATAATTACATTTAAATGTATAAGTGGGACAGGATAATGATTTCTTCCTTGGATCTAGTTGTTTTGCTTTCGGTTCAATAATACGTGATTCCGACGGAACGAATTCTGGAAAAAAACAGTCAAAAGATAAGTTAATTTATTCATACCCCATCTGGGATTAATTTAATACATTACTGTCATGATACCCACGACATTTAATTACCAACAAATATAACGATATAAATATACATTGCACATAATAGTAATAAAAAAAAACAAGATAAATATAGTCAAGAATGGCGTACAAGTATAATAATGTTATTTTTGTAGGTTGATAGACTTTTAATAAACGTAGTGTCGATATAGTACTCATTGCATAAACTGTGCAGTCGATTCATCACGGAATTTAATTCTGCATGGGTTCCTATATTGTTACAGTGGTAAGGCACACTCTGACGAACCACTCTACTTGGTACATAAAAATCTAAAGGAAAGGCTTTAGGAATGTGGGTCTATAAATGGATTGTTAAAACACTCCGGATTAAAGAAATCTCCGATAAGTTAATAGCTTACCTGGAGTTTGGTTGTTCTTTTCCAGACGAACTAAACAATCATTTTTAATATCAGGATAGTTCAAATCTATTTCAGAGTATGCGTCACATTCTTTCGCAGGTTCCTCTACCGCTACAGTACCTGGTTCACACTTGATCGCAGAAACGTCTTTTGTCTCATGTTTGACAAACTCGTACCGCAGTATCGCTTTACAATGGGATGTTGGACTCTCTCCTTCGGGGAGTGTCTCCGGGTCGGACTTTATGACACCAACACGCGAGGTCACTAGATCCATTTCAGGAACATAATTCGAGCATTCCTCCTTGATATTCTGGACTTCTATTTCTATAAATGTGGATAATATTACACGACCACCTTCACCTCGCGTCGCTGGCTCTTTCTTGATGGTGACGCCACTGGGGATAGAAAGATTCATGGCGGTTGTGGGAGCGAATAAGTAATTTTACATTCCTTGGATAGGTATTGATTTCGGACAGTCAGAATTAAAACTGCAACAACAATTTTAAAATATTGCGAATTTTTTAAAAAGAACTGGAAACATGCTGACATTTAACAGAACATCAAGTATCGAAAGAAATATGCGGTGTATGACATACGAAATCAATCTACAGTTATTTAAAATTATGGACTGAATTTGGTACTGTTCGTTATATTTTCTGAATTATCCGTTATATGTGAATTATCTACATAACAATTGAAAGAGCAGTTCCGAAAGTTTAGAATCCTACCGCTAGAGTCCTCGCGGCGCCAAGCAGCAGTTTTGCGTCGGTGTGAGTAAAATGGCAACAATGCAATACAAGATTATCTGTGTATTTTTTATTAATTTATTTATGGAGAAAATACAGATACAGACAGTGGTAATATCGAAACAATTAGAAGTATTTGGAGAACTTGCCTGTATCCTAACCTATTTCTCACTGATTAATAAATGAGTTCGTGAGTTCTGTAAAACTGACTGCAACTATAGTGCAGCGTACCTTTCGTATCCATTTTAATATTTAACGTCTAACTACAAATAGCATGTGTCATTGGTATCACCAATTTGAGAATACTGGATGTGTTTGTTGAGGAAAAGGCTCGGGCCGACCGCGTGTATCAGAGGAGAACGTGCGAAATTGAGTCCATCATTTTGAATAACCCCGTACAATTGATTGCAAATTCTTAGGCGATATATTCTAATGATAAACGAAGATCAGTTAAGGGACTTAGGTCTTAGTCAATATAGCATGAACCTACTTAAGTACAAGGCGAAGCGCGGCGGGCAATTGCAAAGTGTTGAAGAAACATCACTATAAAAGTGATTGAATTTAAACAAACTTTGCGAAAAATGTTATGGTATGGAAATAACATCAAACCACATAAAATGTACACGAGTATTGCGCAGTTTATAAATTATTAATATAGAAAACGTGAGAAACAATATTATTATGTGTGAAAGATATAAAGAAACGTCAAAGTTTTAGATATAACTATAGACAAAAGCAAATATAAAAACTTTCTCACGGAAGTGAACCCACGAAACAGTACCTACTTAATTAAGTAGAAGGGTATATTCTCGATCATCTTCAGAAAAACAATTTCCTCTCCGGTTTTTAAATCTGGGTGATGAAGAATATATTTCTATCCATTGTCCCATAGCAGTAACAACGAATATAGCAAAAATTATGACAAAAAAATGTTAAAATTCAAACTGAACGGCGCAAAATGCTCATTAAACGGACGTTTTCTGCAAAAAACATTCGATTTTTATAAAATTTCTTACAAAATGAGATATATTAAAAAAATAATTATTCGAAGGGCTAGAATAGAGGATTTCTGCTGAAACAGTTAGAACCCAACGGTGCGAAGTGCTTATGAAATGGATTTTTATTTTTAAGTTTTATATGAACAATTTCTTTCAGAATTTAGGTCAGATAATAAATTTGAGATATTGTAAAATAAATCAATTGATTCGAACGGTTAGAACCGAGGATTTCAGCTAAATAAATTCGACCCCGACTCCCTGTAGTGAACAGTAAAGAAAAATCAAACAATGAGGTAGCAAATACAAAAATATGAACGTACCTAAGAAATGATTAGACCAAAATTATCTGTCGCTAAATAGTGACAAAAGATATTACCCACATACCGTTCTCTTTGGAAGAAAAAGTATTGAAAATAATATTACTTTTAAAATTTATTCATCGCACCGTGTTTACCTATCGCGGGCAAAAATTGCAAATTATCTGGGTGTTTTAGTAGATAGTCAATTACAATGAAAATAACAAATACAAAATACGGTAACTAGAGTAAGATCCGTTAGATTGAAAAGCATTATCTTACAATAAAAACAACATATTTCTCCGTTGCCCAATTTATTTTACAACATAGTATAGTCGTTTGATGGCAGGGGATTAATTTTAATTCAAAACTAACCCCTTACCTGTTGAAAAGATACATTTTTATAATAAAGCTTGATTTGAAAGTTATTATACGAAAAAATCATCGGTGTTTCAAACTATATAGCTATTTAACACTTTTGAGGGTTATCCGTTTAATTAAAATCTTCAAATATAACACATTGTTACATATTACCCGATAGATCAAATAGACTCAAATCACCTGGTCATTGTAACAGTCCCGGCACTAACGCAGAACAGAATTCAACAATATATCGCTTGAATCGAATATGCAATGAATTTTATAAAATCGGTGACGCTGGTGGTCTATTATAATATTATTCGGAGGTATCAATAGAATATGTACTTATTAATTGTCTTTGTGTTTAATTCGTAGAATTCCATACATTTTTATTTTTTTTTAATTTTTGTAAATTAAATTATGTTATTATTAAGCTCTGTAAGGATTTTATTATTGCGACAGCTGTTTCGGCGTTCAAGGCCATTTTTAAACTACGGTTAATCCACATTGCGATGACTTACTTAAATGCTTTTATTTACCCCCCCCCCCCCCCTATTCTAATTTGGACGGGTGTTAATCATAATTATTTACTATCGGAAAAACCAATATGGTTTAAAACAAATTAAAATTCTCTATTCTGTGAGGTTTTTAAATTTATAATGTGTTTTTGGCATCTTTGCAGTGAATAAACTAATGAGCCGGGTCTATCTACGATTCGACGCAAATCAAAAGACAAATACCATTTCGAATTTGACAAAAAAAAATCCAACCTAGGCTTGATTCACTCGTTAATGAAATTTAAATAATTAAAAAAAACACAAGTTCGATCGTAATGTGAGGTAGATTCACCAGTATCCCGCTTGTACCACGAGTGTCCAGACACCGTGCATAATGAACTTTCCGAAATGTGAATACGTTTCGCAGACTGCGGTTGGTGTCTAGTTAGTATTGCTGCACAAATCTATTGTGACTTACAATGCTTAGTAAATGATGAAACATTTGTAAAAAATGGTCAAACTAAATACTCTACCAAAATAGTAGATGCTGTAAACAAGCTATTCTTTTTTATTAGTTGGTTGTTTTACTTAATATTTCCGATTGGCGATTGCGTGCGTTCATCGCGGTAGTAATGCATGTTTGAGGTTATATTTTCGTAATTTCATAAGAACGCACATTACCGCTGGCTATCGACAAACAAAATGAAGACAATTTGATAGTTGGGGAATTTTGCTGGGGCTTGTAACAAGCGCTTAATTGCATCAAGCAAACCGAATTTTCCTCAGCTTATTTGTAAATAATAGTTATGATAAACACCTTTATAAATATGACATAAATAAAATGGTAAGTCATTAACATGATCTAAAGTCATGGCAGAAGTAATTAGGCTTTTATTTCTTAGAGTGTATCCGTGTGTGTCTTTTTAAACCCGATTTATCATAACTTGAATAGCTACAATCGGAACACGAGAATGGTTTCAGTCCAGAGTGCATCCTAAGGTGCCTCAGTAAACTCGATTTTTGAATACACGAATAGCTGCATTCGGAACATGACAATGGTTTAACACTGGAGTGTCTAAGAAAGTGTCTCAATAAACTTGATTTTTCGGAAGAAGTATAGCTACATTTGGAACAAGGGAACGCAACTCCAGAGTGCTTCAACATGTGCGTCTTTAAATTTGATTTTTGAATACACGAATAGCTACATTCGGAACATGTAAAAGGTTTGACATCGGAGTGCTTCACGGTGTGCCTCTTTAAATGCGATTTATTAGAAGTTGAGTACGTGCACTGGGAACACGAGAACGCTTTAAGACCGTTTTTAATTACTTGCTTCTCTAAATATGATTCATACGAAGTTAAATAATTGCCATCGGAATTTGAGAAGGTTTCCAAATTTGTTCCCACTCCTTCGGCATCTTTATTCTTTGTTAGTTCTGACACCTTCAGAATGTTTTCATCATGATCAGCAGGAACTGTGGAAAATGTGAAGAAGATATAATTAATATGTGTTTTATCACTCGGGTATTTTCTAAATATTGATATATTATTTGTGAAAATAGTAGATTATTATTTGAATAAAATGATTACATAAAAACACAGAAACACCATACAAACAAGATAATAGATTATCAAGAGGAATAAAAATAGTACTTAAGACGTATTTTAAAATCACGATAATAATACGATGACAAAGTATAATGGGTCGTTTACGTTTAACAAATATATTAAATACTAGCTGATGTGTACCCGGCCTTGCTCGGGTACAGTAATTGATTTGACAGCGAAAGTAACTATCTCCAAATAAAGAAACATTCATTTGAATATTTTATTTCATTCAAACGTTTATTTTTTCAAAATATATCTAAAATCATAAAGTTCTTAAGTAAGTACCTACTGTGTTTCCATTTTGAAAATATTTACCCGAAAACCTTTCGAATATAACTGTGGCTAACCAGACTGTTATATGGGCTAACCCAAATAAAAACATTGGCGGGTTCAATGTCTTTCTTTCATACTAATTTTAAAAACGTTATAGCAACAGTTTTATATAGGGATTTCATTAATCATTAAACTACTCTCTAAACCTTCCTGTACTAATAAGAACGAACTGTAACATTTTTCGATGGAAATCGGTCTAGTAATTTTCGAGAAAATTGAAGAGACAAAATGTAAACAAACAAAATTACATTGACATTTTTATATATACAGATAATACACGACCACCAAACCAAGCACATGCCTTGCATTATGATGGACGAATATTTCAAATAAAATAAAATAATGCGACAAATAATAAAGTTCAGAGTCGAATAAGAACACAAACAGCAATATAAGGAACTCCAAATTATTTTTTTATCAATAATAACGTTCAAACTAAATATCAGTATATTTCTTTTGTTTTTTTCTTAAGTTCATGCATAGTTAAAATAATTTTAAAGTTTTAAATTTCAAACCCGTCAAAACGATTGAAATCTATGAGTTAGAATGTCAAATGTCAAAACAAGTATGAGCTTTAATTTAATAATTTTATATTCTATTCATAGTAAACCATAACTAAACATAAGTAAAAAATATGTACCTCTTTAGGAAACTTTAACTCATAAGAATAATAGCAGTATTGAGAAATAACATTATCATAATATCTGTGTTGATGATTGGTTTGGTATGAATACTCTAATTTCTTTCATTAATAATAGTTTTTTTATATTGAACAACTATTATAGATTAATTGATAAAGGAAGTTCTTAAAAACTTAAGACAAGATTTTGCATGCATAGCGCAAAGGAGTAACAATATTTTTATAAAACTTAATAATTTATTAATCTAAAACACTTTCATCAAAGGTGAAAAACCTTTCCAGAGCAAAAGATAAATGTCTCGACGACATTGAACCCGCACCCTTCTAATATCAGTCAGATGCTCTACCAGCCGTTGAGCTGCGTCGGCTTCGCAAACCCATTATATAATCAATATATACTCCATTCAATTACTGCTTTTATTATATTTTCACCTCGTAAAAATTTAGTTTATTTTTAATAAATTTTTTTTTCTCGACGCTAATATCTGGTTTGAGGGATTTAGCCGTTACAGCCTCTCCCATACTAATAAAAGTTGGTTGTTTACAGGTGAAAATATAATAAAAAACAGTAATTATTGAATGGAACACTAGTATATATTGATTAATCCTTGGCGGGTTTGCGATGTCGACGTAGCTCAACGGTAGAGCATCTGACCGGACATCAGAAGCGGGTGCAGGTTCGAGTCCTGTCGGCGATTAGCCATCTTTGCTCGGAAAGCAAGTTTTTTTTTCAATTTGGAGGGATGAGTGTTTCAGGCTAATAATTATTGTTTATAAAAATAATTGTTAACTATTATAGAGCTTAAAGTCACCAAATTAAATTTTAATTTCGCCAATAACTAAAAAAAAATACATATTTGAAATACAAAACAAAATCGAAAAATAAAAATTTCCAAACTAATCAGAAAAACATAATGTGCATGGGACGTCAGATGTTCCAAATTCAATTACCAACATAAGGTGTTCCGATGAGATGATTTTTTATTCACTTTTAAATAACGATCTATAGATTCTACGTATAATAATTATAAATAATAAAAGTTATATATTCACAATTGGCGTTTGCTGATCTATTTTAAAATATATAATTTTAGGCCATTGTATTTTTCAATGGAGTCCCTTGTTAAGTATAATAAATGAAGGTTAGAAAACACATTCGAGGTACATCTCCGTTAAATAAGTTACTGGACGTCTGTTTGCGCTGTGTTAGAATAATACAGAGAAAATAAGAAAAAAACGACTGACTATCGAGGACGTGTTTGAATTAGCAACTGAGTTACAGCATTCATCTTCAATAAAGAAAGTTAAACGGGCAGTTTTCCAGAAACTACTTTGTAGTAATGTAAATTGGATTGAATATTTCGTTAACAAAATAATAAAATATGAAGGACTCTCACGAAAGAGGGCGAAAATCCACGTTAAAACATACTATCGTCCATACCTGCTACATGCTCGGAGTACTCCAGGCATTCCTTCTTAACATCCTGGACGTCTATATCAATATCCGTGTACGTCATTCCCCATCCGTCCGCTCCTCGAGTTCCTGGTTCCGTCTTGATGGTTACACTGTCTGTGTCGGGATGATCCAAAGCGCCACTACAAGAGAAAACAAGTTAGAAAGATGCGTCTTAAAAAGGTACCACCTTCCACTGAGATTCGTATAATAACAAACATGTGAACAAATTCAAGGGGAGACGGGTAATGTAACAGTTATTATAATGCAATTATTGTTGTGTTCGGGTATGCAATATTACCTTACAAGATATTATATTATGAAACGTGCGGGTAAGACGCGAAGATTCTGACATTTTCCACACATTTAGCGCCTCTAGCGGGCCGGGATATACGATTTGGTTTTATTCACACATTTAATGGAGTTTATGTGAAATGTATCTTTAATTTAACAACCGTTATTTCAAAGCGAATGAAAAACCATTTCACCAAAATACCCTGTTATATTGGTACTATTGCAAAGGACATTTGATGTCACGGGTTTCGGCCGCGCGTATTCTGGTTTTGAATAAGAACATCACAAGAAGGTGAAGGAATGAAAATGAAGAAAGAAAAAAATATTAGCTGTAGGAAAACAATCTCCACGTGGTTATAATTTCCCACCTCACGCATTCTATCCAAGGAGGGTTCAAGAATGAGAAACAATACTGCTTTTTAATAGTACTTGTAAAAGCACGAAAACGGTTTGTCTTTAATGTGGAGTTTGAATTTGGAGAAAATAATGGTGTCTCTTCGGCTTGGTCTCAAACATGTATGGGTAAAATGCGATTCCTATTGAACCTATGTGGATGCATTCCGGGCACGAGAATGGTTTCCATCGACTCTGGGTTCTATAATGAATAGGAAATGCGTATCATTATTATGACGTTTGTTCCGAACATGAGAATGGTTTCTTTCGAGTGTGGGTTCTAGTATGATGAATTAAATATTGCTTTTAATATTGAGCACGAGAATAATTTTTCTCTGGTGTGGGTCCTAACATGAACAATCGTATTATATTTCCGACTACATGTGTAAATGCATTTTGGACACGATAATGGTTTCTCTCCAGTGTGGTTTCTAGAATGAGAAACCATATGTACATGCATTTTAAGCACGAGAATGGTTTTTTAATCACACCTGAAGGAAAATGGTTTCTTTCCTGTGACTGATTGTTTTGCTTTCAAGTCTCCAGTGCCAATATTTGATGACTTCGATGAAACGAATTCTGAAAAATAAAATTCAAATTATTAATGGCATCGGGAAAATACGACAGATACACAACAGATTCGTGAGCATATAGTTCTGGATGTCATAATTTTCTCTACACTTCTCCACATCATATCTCTACACAGTTTTTTTAAAATTTTATTATTATTATTCACGTCTACACATATTAGTTAAGAAGCATTCTCATCCGAGACAAAATTACTAAGATATATACGAAATAGGTACTTCAACTATGCATATTTTAATATACCTACGATATCATTTGCTATAATATATACTGTCTATATGGCTCAAAACAAAAGTCAAAAAGTATTCCCTCAGAAGGTTAGACACTTCATCTGTATTCACACTAAGACGCGATAATCTTTAACTTAGATACTTTTTGGCTTGCTATTAAATTCTTTATTTTTTAATATAGTTAATGAAATATATATATTTTTAAATTACTACGTTTGAATACATTCAAAACACACGAAAAACTTTCAGAAAATAAAGAAAATATTACGTATTACGGTGAGTAAAGTGGTAAACTAATTGGTTCCTCTATTGGACTTGTGACCTACAGGCTGTGAATTATAAGCACAAAAATGGTTTTCTTCACAGTGCACCTATAAGCAAAAACCTATAAACAGAAAATATAGCAAAGCGAACCTGAATAGGCTAGTTCATAATTGCAGTGTTAACTACTTTCCCAGAATACGTTTAAGCACAGCACTTTTGTAATCATTACCCAAACCAAAGAAACTTCTGACGATCACTGATACATAAGAGTCACTGATACCCACAGGCTGTGAATTATAAGCACAAAAATGGTTTTCTTCATAGTGCACCTATAAGCAAAAACCTATAAACAGAAAATATAGCAAAGCGAATCTGAATAGGCTAGTTCATGATTGCAGTGTTAACTACTTTCCCAGAATACGTTTAAGCACAGCACCTTTGTAATCATTACCCAAACCAAAAAAAACTTCTGACGATCACTGATACAAACGAGTATATAATAGAGTTATGCCTTTTAGTACGGTCATCTCCGGACAGGTTTCCACTAAAACACTCAACACATAAAAACCCAACGAGATTTACAGAAAACCAACTAATACCACAAGCCAGCAAAACTATATTTCAAAAAGGACCTTCCAACATGGCAATTAAAGCAAATAACAACCTTCCACGTAACATCAAACAAACACACGATCTACTTCTGTTTAAATCATCACTAAAACATTTCTTCTGAACTAATGTCACTACACCTTGAACGAATACTTTGAACATCTAGATGGAACGCAGTTAGATTAAACTTCTGTATATTTTATATATATATATAAAAAAATAATACGAAAAATTTTACAATATCGACATTCTTTCAAAATATCGAACCGAAGTAATACGTAAGACAACAAATTGACGCACGAATATAAAATATATCGAGAGCATATCCTGTCCCGATCCTATTTTCCTCATCCACTTCATCTCCCGCCTTCTTATTTTGTTTTTTCTAATAAAACATCTGTACTTAATGTAAGAAACTTTGTTGGCTTGCCTTTTGTTAAACTTACGTTGTATATAAATTTGTATTAAAAGCTGTTTGTTTCTTACAAATAAATATATAAATATGTATTAATTGATAAACTAAAGTTCTTAAAAACTTAAGACAAGATTTTTGTGCATAGCGCAAAGGGTAACAATTATTTTTATAAACAATAATTATTAGCCTGAAACACTAATCCAAATTGAAAAAACCTTCAGAGAAAAGATAAATGTCGCCGACAGGACTCGAACCTATATATTGATTAACTTGGCGGGTTTGCGATAAGCCGACGTAGCTCAACGGTAGAGCATCTGACCGGACATCAGAAGGGTGCAGGTTCGAGTCCTGTCGGCGATATTTATCTTTGCTCGGAAAGGTTTTTTTTCAATTTGGATTAGTGTTTCAGGCTAATAATTATTGTTTATAAAAATAATATAAATATGTATTTAAAATAAAAATAAAATATTTGTATAAAGATATATATATATTTTGTGGGTTAACTGTAAGAAATATGATGAAATTATAAGTTATACTTTCGTACTTCATACGTTAATTTGTAAAATAAGTTTTTTTTAAATTGAATTATAAATGAACAACGGTGGACATCCAAAATTAAAACTTATTATTATTATTTCAATTATTATTCAAATTATTTCAACTATAAAAACTAACATAAGAAAAAAAATAATTAAATTCACTGGTATTTAAATTTGAACATCATTATTGATAAGATAAAAAAAAGGAATGTAGTTCCTTATTGAAAGATATGCAAAACAGTTTCTATTGGTAGATTTGTGAATACTTAGTAAACTTGGTGAGGTGAGGTTTCTAGTCCTCACCACTGAATTTTTAGTTTTAAAATGTTCAATGAACTCTAATTAAATGTTAAGGAAGCTAAAATAATTTTTCGAGGGTTGTGTATCAATGTAATGACCAAATTTTAGCACAGTAGTAGGTTTAAAAAAAGTAAAATACGTACTAGATATAACACAGCCGAAGCCATGATACCCTGCTGTTGCGGGTGCGAAAAATTTACTTATTAAATGAAAAACACAATTTGTAAAACACCACTTTTATTTGAATTAATAACGATCGCCAACCAGGTTTCACTTCACCGAAGCTTCGTCAGGGCTTATTATTAACTAAAGATAATTAGATACAGGCACATATATATATTCATAAAACAATGAGTGAAAGAGATACAAAATGAAAGAAAGAGACACAAATAGAGTGGGAGGGGACACATTATTTAGGAATGTGAATGGTGATTTTTTTTATATGAATACCGCACAAGAGTCTCAACTGCTCCCAATCGTCTGGAGCCAGTGAGAATATGGCATTAACAATTGGGGAATGTTGTGAATACTGATGGTACTGTGGAGAGGAAGGAGAAGGGTGAGAGGAAGGTGGGTAAATACCTGGCTATTCAGATCTGGTCACCAAACACGGCTAAATGCCATTTCAAGCAAGGTTTCAATTCTGAATGGTGGTCTTTCACCAGGGCGATACTGAGAGTATCCTTCCACCCTGGAACGTGCGCAAATATACTATATATTATTTTTAAATGAATTAATTGTTAAACAGCCCAAATTAATTACATAAAATTTACTTGCGCCCTCCGGTATTTGAATCCGCGACCTTCGGATTCGTAGTCGAGAGCCTTACCCCTTGACCACGGAGGCCGTCAAAAATTGAATGGGAGAATCAAAATGCACCTTACAGTGTTTATGTCCTATAGTCCTATGTTAATCATCGTATAGACGCGAATAGTAGAAATGGTAATTTCCTCCCATAAGCAAAAGAGTCTGAAATTCAATTCGTACCACGATGAACAGACTGTGTCCTTTTTACGTGTATCCTAAACCGTTCTGTCTTATCGGCGCGGAGGTGTGGAATGTCAAAAAGGCAGTAATAACCAACGGGAGCTGGTTTTAATATGCTAGTGAAAGATTAATGATAATAAGATGAAACATGTAATATATAGCTATTTAAATAATAATATATAGGCACCTGGTGACAAGACATATTCGTGGCCTTGACAGGATCTTATTATCCGTATCTTGCTTATTTATTTGTATTATTATTATTATTATATTTAATGTGTATTATTATATGCTTATTAATATTTACTTATTATTATTATTTACCTATTAATATTATTTAACAATTATAATCTAAATTTTAATTTTTATTGTATATCTACTACTAATATTTACTTATTAATATTTACTATTATTTACTTATTAATATTTACTATCATTTACTTATTAATATTTACCACTCTTTATTCATGTATTATTATTTACTTATTAGTATTTTCTGATCATTATTAAATTGTAAAGCCGCTCATCTCAACACAGGCCCGTCCTAGGGAGATGAGTGTCTAATGTTTTGTTGTCATATTTAAATTTGATGAAATAAAAAAATAAAAAAAAATAAAACAAAACAAAATGTTACATTTCAAAACTAAATAAAATATATATATTACGATATCAAAAAAGGTGAGGAAAAAGATTTTTATATCTTACCATTGCTTTGGTTGTTCGTTTCCGGATTCGCGTAACATTCACATTTAATATCGGGACGTGCAATGTCTATTTCAGAGTATGAGATGCATTCTTTTCCATGTTCTTCTGCCGTTAGAGTACCTTGTTCACACTTTATCTCAGAAGCATCTTCTGTCTCCTGTTTGACAATGACGTACTGTAATATTGCGTCACAATCACGTATTAGACGCTCTTCTTCAGGGATTGTCTCTGGTTCGGATTTTATGATACCGAAATCCGAAGTCACAAGATCCATTTCACGGCATTCCGCCTTAGTATTCGGGACTTCTATTTCTATATACGTAGAGGGTATCACACGACCTTCTTCATCTTGAGTCTCTGACTCCACCTTGATGGTGACACCCCCGAGGCTAGGAAGATCCATGGCGAAGCTGTGATAGCGTATAAGTAATAATTCAAACCTTAAATATTGATTTTGGCTAGTCAGAATGAAAACTGGAACAGCAAATTTAAAAGATTGTTATTATTAAAATAAAACTGAAATGAGCTTACATTTAACATATAATCCATATCGAAATAAATGGCAAAAGAAATCATTGAATGATTAATTAAAAAGTCTTGGCGACATACTTTTATGATAAACGAGCAGCAGGTAAAAGGAATCTTATTTAGGCAATGTAAGATGAACCTACAAATACTAGGCGAAGCGGGGCGGCAATTCCAATGTGTTGAAGAAACGTCACTATAAAAGTAAAAGGGATTGAATTTACTAAATTGAATTTAAAAACTACACTAAAAGCGTGATGGTTATCGAAACAACGCCAATCAATTTCAAATGAACATATGAATTGAGTAGTTTATACAATAGTAATGTAGAAAAAACAATTCTCGCCGCATTCTCTAGAAGCAAACGAAACGAAGTTTAATATAACGACAGAAAAAATCAAATATACAAAAGATCCTTGTGAAGTGAGCTCATGATAGTACCCACTTTTATTAAACATAAAATCCTTGTAAGCAAAGTGGTTCAAAAGCGTTTCAATTACAAAAATTGGTTTCTCTAATGATTCTGATTTGTTAAGATTATCACAATTCATTAAATACGTATTATATTGTTTCTACACCACCGGTCCAAGGTGTATTACTAGTGGTACAAACCTAATAGCCTCTTTAATATTATTTTTCGTTTATGAGCAAAATACAAGAGTCATATAAAGATTACCTAATATTCGTGAATTTTCGATATTGATTCTTAATCCAGTGAAATGTTACTGACTTTATTCCAAATTATCAACACACTGGAAAGAAAAATGTCGAGGTAGATGACTTCTTCGATTATTTACAGTTAGATTTTAGAAACACGAAACGAATTGAACGTGTGCAGTTCGTACCAAGAGAGGAATTCAGGATTCAAACATTCACGTCAGATTGTGATGTCAGATTGGTTAACCATAGAAACATTCGAAAGTCTTTTTCTTATTTTTTCATGGCTATTCAGCTATTCACTCACAGAAAGTTCCGGCCAGTATAATAAAGGGTAGGTGATTTATAATTCAGATTGTACGTTCCGTTTTGTCTTTCGTTTGATTTGTCTATGACATCATCTCGTCCATCTGTCATTACTTTTATTCATCATGTCGAGCTAATAAACACAAATAATTTTATTTTTATCGTCGCTAAGTGTTCTTGACATTGTATTAACAATTTCAGATTTTATTTTAATTTCCCAGATGAATTTGCTAACTCTGGAATCAGATAGAAATTGATCTTAAATGGATCTTATGACCTCAGGTGTCGGTGTCATTAAATCAGAACCGCAGACAATCCCCGAAGTAGAGAGTCTAACATCCCACTGCGAGGCAATATTGCAGTACGGGATAGTCAAGCAGGAGACAGAAGACGCTTCTACGATCAAGTGTGAAACGAGGACTCTAGCGGCAGAGGAACATACGCAAGAATGTGGCGCATATTTTGAAATAAGCATCGACTCCTCTGATATTAAAAAGGAATGTTTCGATCAACTGGAAATAGTCGACCAAAGTCGAGGTAAGCTATTAATCCGTTAAACGCCAACGTGTACTATGGTGCCGATTCGAAATGGTCACGTTCTCAAGGGATTTTGAGCCTTGAAGTATGTTTGTGCAGTACTTAATAAATGTTATTCGATTGGCAAATGAATAATACTCCGTATATTAATAATAATTAAAAAATAAAACAATAACTTTGTTTACATCACTTTTATTCGTTATATACTTTTACCAACCGGGTTTCGCTACCACCGTAGCTTCGTCAGGGCAGTATAATACTAAACTATGATACACATGTGTTATGGATTGATAAAAGCGGGCGAGTGGAGGGCCGAGGGTGGGAGATCAGCAGGTACCTGGCAGGGAAGGGCGGGTACTTTGTTGAATGGGAATAATTTAAGTATTGGACTTTTATTTAAATTTATATGGTTATCAATGAGTTTAGTATTAGTGTTTTTGGCTTTCCTTTTTTCTAACGCTTCTAAATTATCAAGTCGAATGCCTATTCCATTTTTACGGTAGTAGCGAAACCTGGTTGGCAAAAGTATATAACGAATAAAAGTTATTGTTTTATTTTTTAAATTATAATGTCACTTCACCAATTTACCGTTTCATACGAAAATAATAATAATTACTTTGTTTAAAACCACTGTAATATGGAAATATCTACATGTTTCAGGATAAACAATTATCTATTAAAAATAATGACAAGTATAGACAAATAATACGAAAATAGAACAAATAGAAAACACAAACAAAAATTAAAAATAACAAAGGAGAGTAGACAGTATTGCTGCGGTGGGCGACGTACAGGCTAATACACAGATACACTATTTGTATATTTCTGTCAAGGGGTTGAGGCACTATATTTTGGATGCTTCGAGGTTTATTCCCATCTACCAGCACCGTGAAGTGCAGACTGCAGATACGTAAAGTGGCAGGCACGGCACAATTAGTTGCTTACATTTTCTATGAACACATTCACGCACGCTGTAATGTCAATTCTCTCTTCTCTGTCGTGCCTGCCACTCGTCTGCACTGCTGTGGATCGAACTTTGCTTTAAATTTACTGTTTAACTGTCGATTTAACTTGTAATTTTTTCTTTTATTTTTCAGATTTCGTTTCGTCGAAATCATCTATTATCGATACAAAACGCCCGAAAGCAAAACAATCAGTCAAAGGGAAGAAGTCGTTTTCCTGTCCCTCGTGTAACTACACGTGTAGTTATAAAACAAATTTGGTTGTACATAATTTAACAAACCACACTGGAGAGAAACCGTTCTCGTGTTCAGAATGCACTTACAAGTGCTTTCAAAAAAAGGATTTGGGTTTTCATGCTTTAACCCACACTGGAGAGAAACCTTTCTCGTGCTCGGAATGCACATACAAGTGCAGTCGGAAAAGCACTATGGTTATTCACATTAAAACCCACACTGGAGATAAACCATTCTCATGCCCGAAATGCACTTACAGGTGCTATCGAAAAACCGCAATGGTTCGTCATATTAGAACTCACACTGGAGATAAACCATTCTCGTGCTCAGAATGCACGTACAGGTGCAGCCAGCAAAGCGCAATGGTTCGTCATCGAAGAATCCACACTGGGGAAAAACCATTCTCATGCCCGGAATGCACATACACGTGCAGTCGGAAAACCGAAATGGTTCGTCATATTCGAACCCACACTGGAGAGAAACCATTCTCGTGCACGTTATGCACGTACAGATGCATACAGAAGGGCTCCCTGGTGTCTCATATTAAAACACACACTGGAGAGAAACAATTATCATGCCCGGACTGCACTTATAGCTGCAGTCAGAAAAGTGAAATGATTCGTCATAATAGAACGCACACTGGAGAGAAACCATTCTCGTGCTCGGAATGTAATTACAGATGTAGCCAGAAGGGCTCTCTGGTGTCTCATATTAAAACCCACACTGGAGAGAAACCACTTTCATGCCCAGAATGTTTTTACAAGTGCTATCAAAAAAATGATTTGGTAAATCATATTAGAACCCACACTGGAGAGAAACCATTCTCGTGCTCGAAATGCACTTACACTTGCAGTCGGAAAAGCAATTTGACTGTTCATATTAAAATCCACAATGTAGATAAACCATTCTCATTGTCCGAAAGCACTTGTGGAAAAACAAATGATAATAACGACGTCATTTAATCGAAACCACCCTGAACCCAATTAGGTTCCCATTTTGCAATACTTTACGGACAAGCTATATCTATTTAAAATAGTTTCCTGTAAAGGAATTTCGGCTTTGGTGTTTAGTTTTCAAATAATAAATAATGTTTTTAAAATATCCACGTTCTTCATTCGATAAAATTGAAATTTTGTAATTATTTCGAATGGGTTGGTGAAAGATTATTGTAATTTACTGTAACACATTTAATATGGTTTACAGTGCCCTTGAGGTGATTTTTCACAAAAACGTCGCTATAAAAATCATCCGATTATTATTATTATTATTATTATGGTTAAATTTAGAAATTATTTTTAGACTTATTAGGTGTTCTTCCCGGAAACAATTGCAGTCTGGATAGTGTCTCGGATATACCTATCCGATTTTTATTTATATGAGACATCTAATTTTCTACAAATCTAGAAAGAATATTCAATTTTTTTCAAATAACTTATTGAAGTTTATAAACCACATTGTAATATTTAATCATTGAATAAGATAATATTAACATATCCTAAATGAATCACGAAGACGAAAAAAAAAACAACAGAAAATAAAGAGGTATCATTCCCATCTGGGACTCGAACCATGTAATCCGTATCATAATTATCAAGATAATTAAAAAAAACTATTTTTTTTTTAAATTCTGATGTAAATTTGTTATCCAATATTTAAAAATATTTTTTTGTTAAATTTTTTGATTAATTACTTACCTACTTTGATCAATTTTTGTTTATGTTTATAATTTGTCTATTACATTATTGTGTTTTAATTTTTATCATTTGTCTACTTTTACATTTTTATACTTAACATTATAGTCTATTCTATATACTCCTGATGAAAAAAGCATCGCTTTCGAAACATGTATTAATAAAGTGAATATAAAGTGTATTATTTAATTATTTTATTAATGTGAAAGTGTTTTTGCGCGCATTAACAACAGTAAGTAAGATTTTCCTGCAATTCCAATAAAATTGTCATAATATGAAAGAAAAAGTTTTGCTAAAATTTGGAAATTATCCTCGATGTTGGGGTGATTTCCCTTTGCTTGAAATTTTTTTTTCGCTAACAAAAAGTTGTCCAAAGAAGCGAAGCTGGCAGTCCACAATGGAGTGCTGATTCCAATCCTGATGTATGGCAGTGAGGCATAGAACTGGCAGAGGAAGAATGAAAGTAAACTGAATGCCGTAGAAATAAGATCTATGAAGCGAATGTGTGGTAAAACCAAATATGATCGTGTGAAAGACATTGAGATTCGTAAAGAACGCAAGGTTGATGTAAGCGTAATGAGCAAGATTAAGAAAGGGACAGTTAGATCGTTTGGGCATGTAGAGCGAATGAACGAAGAAACAAGTGTGAGGAGAACATATGACACGAATGTGAATGGAAGAAGAAGCAGGGACGCCCGAGGAATACATGGTACGATCAATTTAATCAAATACTTGAGTCGGGCCATGTCAGAAGTCGGAATAATAGAAGAGAATGTATGAATGTGAATGAAGCAAGAAGTGTATGCCAAGATCGAGTTGTTTGGCGGACCGACCTCTCTGCCTACCCCTGCATAACGGCGTGATGGTTAGTTAGTTAGTTAACTGTGTCGTTGTGTAGATAGGAAGACACTATTTAATTTGTAACCGAAGTGGAGCGGTTTATTAGTTCTATAAAATGACATTATCAATACTTAGTTCTAGGCAGTTAATGGGAGGTTTTCGCACGATTTTTTCCGCTAGGTGCCGCATGTCCAAGGCGGTCCCATTAGCGTGGGAGAACTGTCAAATGTCATACGTTTTCTGCGCCATTTGAAATAATTGAAAGTTTTTGTCTTAATATCGTAATAATGCCGTCAACTTATTGTTGTGTTCCAATTTGCAAAAATAGGGGTGGACATGTATTTCCAAAAGACAAAGATTTGAAGGCGAAATGGATTAATTCCATCAAACGTTTGAAGTGGATACCGACTCGTACTTCTGTAGTTTGTAAATCTCATTTTATGAACACAGATTATATAGGCGAGAATATTAAGCGTAAGTACCCCCATTTATTTTAATACCATCTTAATCTTTTCACAATTGAATCCCCAATATAAAAAGTAAGTATAAAATTACATAAACACGTAAAGAAACATTTTAATGATTGATGGCACGGAATGTCCCATTAAACGGCCTGCACTACCGACCACCCAACAAGCAACCTTTTCTACTTATAAAAACAGAAATACTGTTAAGGTACTTATTGGTGCTGCTCCTAGTGGCCTCATAACGTATGTATCTCCAAGCTATCCGGGCTCTGTCAGTGATCGCCAGATCGTTGAAAGAAGCAACCTTACATCCCTGTGTGATGTTGGTGATTCCATAATGGCTGACAAAGCTTTCAATGTCAATTTTTAGAAAATGTTGGAAAAATTGCCAGCAAAAGGGTGCACACAGAAAGAATAATAGGACTTTTAAAAGCATATAAAATTTTGAAATCTCCTATGAACTATACCGAGAAAATACTTTCTGCGGATATTATATTTATGTGTTCATGTTGTGTAATTTTAGATCAAGTATTATAGACAAAGATGCATAGTAAATTGTATGTAGTTACCATGATCTATTACTAGTAGATAATATATAATTACATTTGATTGAACCGACTCTTATTTTATTACAATGAAGCCCAAACAAACTAACCATCACGCCGTTTTAGGCAGAGAGGACAGACTGCCAAGCAACTCGGTCTTGGCACACACTTCTTGCTTCATTCACATTCATACATTCTCTTCTGTTATTCTGACCCAAGTATTTGATCTACAAAGGTACAGAAAATTTTCTGGTATTCTCCCAGAAACTTCTGTGAGCAAACACAATGAGAATATCTGATCTATGCACCTCCTTCCACTCATGAAAGCCCTAAATTGACTAATCATCACGCTGTTTCATCATGGCGATACCCACAGTGACTTCTGTTATTCTTTCTCTATACATTGAGTGTGCAAAAATTAATAATTTCAATCCAAATTATGTGATTGGTGTTATAATAATAGAAAATATTTTGTGGTAAGTTTTTTATTTATTTAATTACAAGTTTATATTATGGATGTATAGCTGGATTGAAGTCCAAATTGCAATTACATGTTTTTTTTACACCGCATACACCATTAAATGAGCCATGGCAACATTTTGTTATCTTAAGGATCTTATTGTTATCCGCAGAGAAAATATACCTACCGGCAAATCTTTTCAATATATAAAAATGCATGTTTGTGTGTGAGTCCTAGATTTTCTCGAAAATTATTCCACCGGTTTCGCTGAAAATAGAAGAGTTTGTTCTTATTAGTGCCGGGAAGGTTTATATGGTGTTTTTTTATGAAATCCAATCTGTAAAACTGTTACTCTAACGATTTAAAATCAGTATGAAAAACATTTAACCCGTCATGTTGTATTGAGGTTAGCCCATAGATATACCACTCTGGTTACCAACAGATTACATATTTAAAAGAAAGGTTGTTTGGGCAGAATATTTTCAAAATGGAAAACACCAGTAGGTTACTTAAGAACTTTATTATTTAGAAACATTTTGAAAAAAAATAAACCTTTAGATTGAAATAAAATATTCAAATGAATGTTTCTTTATTTTACGATAGTTACTTTCGCTGTCAAATCAATAATGACATGGAAGATTTCACAAAAAAAAATCTCGAGCAAGGCCGGGTACACATCAGCTAATATTATATAAAGAAGAATGTTCCGTGCGGGCGGTGTTTGTTTGTTTGTTTTTTTTTTGTATACACATATCCAGTTTTATACCGAGTTTGGTAAAATTTTGCACACTTGACTTTTGAAACAAGAGGAAGGTCACCGTTTACACGAGATTTTCAAAAACAACCCCCTACCCCCTTTCAACTTCTTATAACAGAATTTTAGTAGTTAAATTTCGCGCACTTGACGTTTAAAATAAGAGAATAAGGGTAGCGTCGGTGGTATGGGTAGAGGTAGGGGTAAGGAAATGTTGAAGGGTGGGGGTAGCACATCAGAGCCTCAAAACTTTTCTCCAAACCATTCACGACCCCGGGCAACGCCGGGTACTTTCGCCAGTATTTGATAAATATATAAATATTTCCTGAGGCGAAAGATAAATTGTGTTTTCGTGTTTTTAATCTCACAGGCTGTGCCAATCTACTGTTTGAAAAATTATATTTGTTTCATAAAAAATAATGGCAAAAATTCCCGGGTAATGAATAATCTGTCAAAATTCCTGTTCCTGCTACTACCATCATTATAATGCCGATGTGTTGCTTACGCAATGATGGGGGACTTAATGGGCTAGCATTGGATTAAAATCGCGTGGACTCAGCACTCACCACTCGACCAAAGATATTTAAAGTAACAAATGCAGGGCCGGAATATCCAGAGAGGTAAATACTCTTGGTGTCGCCATCGTGAAGAGTTCCCGATTAGTCAGTCACTCTCCAACCCTCCGCCACCCCATCTGCTTCCCTGGCTATTTAAAGTGTGGACTCTTGTGTAATATTTTCACAAAAGAATTGCAGAAAGAAAAAAAGTATATTTCTTACCGTTTTATTCTTTTCATGCTACGTTCATTGGGAAACCATAAAATATATTTTAAATTTTTATTTTCTGTATATTTTTGGCGGGCCGGTACGTAGTTTGGAGATTGCTGATCTGTAAATTTTAAACTTACTCCAAATAACCATTTCATGATCTCCACCATAGTCGCTCTCCTAATTCCAGAGAATTAACACAGTCGAGTAATAGTTGATGAGATAACAGAATTTAACTACATATAGATCTATCACCGCCAAGTACTCATAATGCTTTAATCCAGCGGTTCCCAAACATTTTCAACTCACGTCGCCTTTGATAATCCAGATATTCGCGATTTTTATTTTTATTTCTTTATCACGTAATATATATGAGCATTTGTTATCGGCTAACGTATTGCCAAATAGGTGTGAAACGCCTTTGTTGAGATGGCAATTTACAAGGGTGGTTGTTCAGTTTGAATCTTTAGATAAATAGATTACAATTTAATTTCATGTTTCAAAAGTAAACTAATTTAATGGTATAAAAGAATTTAGAAGCTGACAGGTTTAATGGAGGTGATCGATGATCTTACTTTTAAAGGAACCTTTGTTTTGTGTATTTCTGATGTCACTAGGATGGAAATAAAACTTCTTTGTCCATGAGAGGTTTTACAAACTGGAATATTAAAATATTTTATATGTGATTGTCTTAAGGCTCTAGTGGTTGTTCTTTCTTTAAACATATGGATATTTTTAAATTGATGCAGGATATTTTTTGAATATGGTTTTCTCAAGTTGGGAACATTTAGTTTCTTAAAAATAAAATCAGTACTCGTCCCTAATGGAACTTTAAGAATAACCTTCAGGATTCGTTTTTGGATCTTTGCTAAAGGCTCCAGGCAAGTATTTGTGGCACTTCCCTTACTGACAATACCATATTGATTGTACAAGAGCCTCATTTGTTTTCTCTCTTGTATTTATCTAACATTTGGAAAGAATTAGTTTCCTTAATTTTATCGTTAAGTTTGTAACATGTGCATTCCTTTTAAGAAGATTGTCCATGTGAATTCCATGATATTTAATATTTTCAACTGTATTTATCGAAGGGCAAGTTTAGTTTAATTTAATTATTTAAATACCACTGACGTCAGAATTAATAGAAACGCCATATATCTAAAATTTGTTTACCATTTTGACGGCTGGAGGCAAACCAAGTTACATCCTAAATTTGGCATCAGGCGAGTTCACAGATTTGTCGAATACAGTCATCATTAGTGTATTGGCTGGCAGCGAGCGACATTCGAAGCTTTTAAGAAATAAAACAATATTTATGGTTTCCTGTGCAATGACACATTGTAAAAATAAAAGCGGTACAGAAAATAATCGAAACTATCGCTTTACATTCCAGAGATAAATGTTTTTTTTAATTGTATTACTTGTTAAATTATATGATACCATACATGAACAGTTTTATTGACACGAGATCACTGCCGTCCTTTCACGTAATTTTGATTGCGATAAGTAAATTCAAAACTTTTGTAAAAGTTCCCTTTTTGTAACAAGCCGTTTGTATATACTGTTTAACTTATTGGCGGTCTTTTTTTAATGTGCCCCAAGAGTTTAAGAGTCCCAACTGCTCCCGACCGTCTGGAGTCAGTGAGACTATAGCATTCCCAATTGAGGTATGCTGTGACGCTAAATATATTGGGGAGGGGGAGGAAATGGGGAAAAAGGAATGTGGGGAAGTACCTGGCTATTCAGATCTGGTCACTAAATACGGCTTAAGCTATTTTAAGCTACGTTTCGATTCTGAATGCTGGTCCTTTCACCAAGGTGATGCTGACAGTATCTACCTGTCTGGAACGTGCTGTAAATAAACTACACATTATTTTAAATCAACAAATTTTGAAATAGCACAGTCAAATAAAATTTACTTGTGCACTCCGGGATTTGAATCCGTGGCTTCCGAATTGGTAACCGAGGATCGTAACGTCACAACCACGGAGACCGTCGGTCTGAGTGAGTTTGGAATCTTTTGAAACCGTCGGCATTACAATGACGGTAGTAGCAGGAACAGGAATTTTGACAGATTATTCATTACGCGGGAACTTCTGCCATTATTTTTAATAAAAAAAATACAGTTTTGTTATCAGTAGATTGGCGCAGCCTGTGAGATTTAAAACAGGAAAACATATTTTATCTTCCACCTTGGGAAATATTTCTATGTTTATCGAGTAATGGTTTGGATTAAATCCAGTCAGATTTTTTAATTTTTTTTTTTAATAATGGACCTTCAAATGCAAATACCAGCATATAAAGTTTTTTTTTCTAAAGTTAGTTTTCATAATTTTTAAACCCCGTCAAAACGCTCTAAATCTATGACCGGTCGGTTTTGATCAGTTTTTTTTTCAAAACCATTATATTTTTCACTGGAGTTCTAATTGTTAGTTTAAGCACTCGATATGTTTTTTTTATTTATTTTTTCTTTTTTTTCTTAAATTCTAATGTTTGAGAAACTTCTTTTAAATAAAATTATTCGCTGTATCAATCAACCAATCTCACCTAAACAACATGGCTTTAATTTGGGAAAATCTACTTTATCTAATCTTTTAATGTACCAAAATTATATAACTGAGTCCATGTCCTTGAAGTTACAAGCTGATGAAGTCTATTCCGATTTCAGTAAAGCATTCCGCAAAGTCAATAATGACACATTGTTGGAAAAGCTTCAGAAATTTGGCATAGCTGGGTCGAATGATAATATAAACGATTATCTAGGAAATAATTAGTACGAAAATTTTTATTTTTCAATTTGCTTTGTATTTTAAATATGCATTTTTTTTAGTTTTGGCGAAATTTAAACTTAATTTGGGTGACTTTAAGCTCTGTTATTGTTGTTCAATATAATTGGAGTATTCATGAGCAAACCAATTATCAATACGGATATTTTGATAATGTTAATGCTCAATACTATTATTATCCTTTGAGTTGAAGTTTCTAAAAGGATACGTAATTTTATTACTTAAGTTTAGTTATGGTTTACTATGAATATAATAAAAAAATTATGTACAGTAAACCTCATCCTCGTTTTGACATTTGACATTCTAACCTCAAAACTGATCAAAGCCGACCGGCCATATTATTTGGAGCGTTTTGGCGGACCTTGAAAACTTGAAACTTTGAAAATTATTTTAACCATGAAAACTAATTGTAGAAAAAAAAACTAAATATGCTGATATTTACGTTTGAACGCTATTAAGGGCGAGAGGGACGTCGGAGAGTTATTATTTATTAATTCAAAATAGTGATAGTATTATTACGCAATACGATAAACACAATGTTTTTAAATAGGAAAATATTTCTTAAATATTTTATAAATTTACATAGGCTTAGCATTTATCAAAATATAATCAGAAATATTACTTTTTCTGACCGTCCCATTGTATGTTTCACAAACTATTTAAAAGACGAATATGATTTTTAAAGTGGAGAAAAGCATTTATAATCCTTTATCGTTGCGTTTTTGTAAATAAACATAACCAAAGATTTATAATCTGTATTACAAAAAAAAAAAACATTAGAGTTACGCAATGTTCATGAAAAAATTAAACAACAAACTGTTCTTTTTTTAATTTATCTTATCGACAAGTTACAGAAAAACCTCCACAGCATTTTTTAAGGATATTCAGCTCTTTAAATGTTTTTTGTAAAACATGTGTAGAACGGTCAGAAATGTGCAAATATTTCTGATTATATTTTGATAAATGCTAAGCCCATGCAAATTAAAAAAAAGTAATAAATATGTTTCTCTTTATAACACCATGTTTATCTTATTGCACAATAATATTACCATTATTTTGAATTAATAAATAATAACTCTCCGACGTCCCTCTCCCCGTTAATGATAAAAACAAAAAACAAGAAAATTGGACTGGAGTTCCTTATTGTGAGCAATTTATGACAAATCTCCTTCTTTTCCCGTAGCTGTGGTAACAGATTACAGCATTGTACACAGCCTGCAGATACTTTAATAGTACACAACTGCTGACCCTGTACAAATCGCAAGTGCGCCCCACTATAGAATTTGGTAGCCACCTCTGGTCGGGAGCTCCGAAATAATGTTAAATTTACTTACCGCAGTCAAAATCAAAAGCGTAATCAAAACTAAACTGTTTGATAAAGTTAATATTTTGAATTGGAATATTCAACTGAAAATTAATAAATCTAAGGAATCTTTGTCCCATACGTGCGTTACTCATAGCGCACGTATAAGATTTATTTTGAATTAGCTTTTGAGCCGTATTGGCATACGGATGGATTTTAACACAAATTTATTTTATTTTTTAAATTTTTGTGCAAGTTCGTAGTTCAAACGTACTTTTATAGGAAACCACCACATATTTTAATAAAAATAAATTATTTTACTACACTTTTTTATGTGATACCACACAAGAGTATCAGCTACTCCCAACCATCTGGGGTATGTTGTGAGGCTAAAGGTATTGAGGAGGGGAAGTAGATCTGGTCACCAAACACGGCTAAAGCCATTTCAATCAATTTTTCGATTCTGATTGGTAGTCTTTCACCAGGGCGATACTAACAGTATCTGTCTTCAATCAATTTCACAAACTGTGAAAAAGTTTAATTTAATCAAATAAAATGTAATTGTGCACGGCGGGATCTGAACCCGCAACCTCTAGATTCGTAGCAAAGGATCGTAACCACTCAACCACGGAGACCGTCAATTTTTAATTTTTTGCATCAATAATTTGTCTTAAAATAAAATAAAAATTAAAAAAGGCTTTTTGGCCTACTCTAGTCGAAGAATTGTTTTCAGAGTGTTTGATGAATAACAATTTATAAATATTTTTCTAAATTTTCCCACAACCGTCGATCTAATAAAATGTTTATAATCTAATCTCTGCGACTGCGCCTAAACCAAATTTTAACAATCACTTAATTCGGTAATTGCCAAAACTATACGCGTGTACTGATAGCGTTATCCAAATAGTGATAAAACATTATAAATATGTATTAAACAAGTTGTTAGTTATCCAAACCTATCTTCGGACTCTTTCAAGATACCGCCAGTCCCCCTGTGTCTTCTCAAATTTATTCCAATTCTAAACAAATTGATTTTTTAAATTAAAAAGTGAACGTTAGAGATTTTTGACTTTGGGCTTCACATCAACAAGATCAGTAATTAACTCGCATCTGTAATTTCTCCAGGCAAAAAGACACATTTATATGACATTTACAATTGTATCTGTAATTTCCTTCGGTTGTGCAAAACATCACTTAAAAATAAACTGCATTTATTTAAATTGATAGTAGACAATCCGGTGACAGTTCAGTAATTGTGTTACGTATTCGCGACATTACTTGAGGTGAGTGTTTTATTTTTATTTTTTATTTATTAATGAACAAAGACATAAAATTTCGTGCTTTTATCAGAGTCTCAAAATTCTTTCAGTAAGAGCAATTTTGTGGTATAAAATTATATTTCAGCACATTAATAACCCTATATATAATACAGATAGATTAGAGCTGACTTGCAATACTCTTCTTAATTTTAATGAAGTAACATTGAAATAACATTTATTGTTATTATCATTGAAATAACATTTAATTTATTAATTGTTATTGTAAGTCCCTCAAGAAACATAACAAAAATTGTAATTACGAAAAACATTTAATTTGTTAATAAGTTGCTATTTTACATATTTTATTTTTATACCATATTATTTTAGCAATTGACAAAGGGTCTCTGCTCAGCTACACATTCCGGAGCCCGGAGTGCGGCTCCTTTTCAGCAGTGCCTTTAGTATTTTCATAAGTTTCTTAAAGAACATAAAACAACAATTTATTCTATATCGTATTCCGTGTGTACACCCACCAACAAACAATTCATCCCAATAGTTAAAAGCATTAAGTCTTTTTTCTAAAATATTTAAATTGAGATGGGAAAGAGAAAGCTGGGGAATTATCTGGCCATTCAGATGTGGTCACCAAACACGCCTAAAGGTATTTAAAGCAACAATTCTGAATGATGTTGTGTGTTTGTGTGTGTGTGTGTGTTTGTACGTGTTTGTATGTATTTGTATGTGTTTGAATGTGTTTGTATGTATTTGTATGTGTTTGAATGTATTTGTATGTGTCTGTGAGTATTTGTATGTGTTTGTATGTGTTGGCTTTGAAAGGAAAAAGTTTTTTTATTGGTTGGATTCTTTGAATATGACGTTGCATAGAATAACAAGCCAGAACTAAATTTTTTGAATGACAAGCACCCTTCAGTCAAATTACTAAAAGTATTTTATCGGAAGTTTTTTGTAAAATTTCTTAAAGTTGTGATATTATTGTTACAGGTAATTCACACCTCACATCCCCCGACCATGGATATTGACAGAAGTTTACTGATGAAGGCTTCGGAGTTAAGACTTTTAGTAATTTCACTCCTGGAGTCATCGGCGGAGAATCCCCTGGACATCCTGCACACTGATCCTCACCCCAGCGACCTCTGCCTCGCGCTGTTGGCTGCGGAGGTTTATAGGGAGAAGGAGTCCAGGGAGACTGACGAAGATTACGGTGAGTACCTGAATCTGCCCGAGGGCTGGCGAGTCCTGGCAACTGGCTCCAACCAGAAATGGAACAACGGGTACTTCGGTGCAGCGTTCGTGAACACCGGAACGCAGCAGGTGGTGGTAGCCCACCGGGGGACGATTCCAACCAGCACGGGAGCGCTGTTTACCGACGCTTTCGGAATCGTGGCGACACAGTACACGAATTGTGTGAACTCCGCAGTCACTTTTGTGGACCAAGTCAGGCAGGTCATTCATTTAGCGAACTCCGAGCATGGAAGGTGTTATAACCTGACCGTGACGGGCCACTCCCTCGGGGGATGGCTCGCGCAGGTAACGACGTTCACGGTGAAGTGGTTGAACGTGTCGGACGGCGCTCTGATGAAGAACGCCAGCGGTGGAGTCCACGCTAAGACCGTGGTGTTCGACAGTCCGGGGGCAAAGGACATGTTAAATAAAATACGCGACGATTATTACTACAGAAGTAGGACCGATGTTTTGGACAGGTTGAACATTACCGTTTACGTTTCGGCACCAAACCGCATCAACACTTGCGGTGCGCATGTCGGAACGGTCTTCCGCGTTTTAATTGACGTCTCTAGTTTCGGCTGGAAAGACAAGATATCCGCTTTGTATAATGTGAAGACGCATGAAATCAACAATTTCATAAATGCTTTTAAACAAACATCACCAAAAATAAGCGAAGTATTGGACTGGGCTCAGAACAGCGCTGAGTTTTCTCTCCTTTCCGAGTTGAACCACGGCAATAGCTACCACACTGATTTTGAGGTTTTTATGGATAAATTAGAAAAGATAAATAAACGGTACAAGGTGGTCCCTTTCGGCCCTCAGCCAGAGGGAGAGGTAACCGTCAAAAGCAATTTAAACGCTTTTGCCGAGGACGAAGTCCGAATTCTTTACCATCTGATAACTGTTCAAAAGCAAACGGATCTAAAAGTTTTAAAAAAATTCACTTCAATGAAAATCTTCGACTTGAAAAGTGAAAAATTATTTCCTGACTTTGAAATCGACCACGCTAACCGAACAATAATCTGCCAGTCTAATCTATTATTAATAACGCTTACAAACCGGATAAAGCAACTGATGCGGTGGCTGGGGCCGGAGTTCACTAAGGCAGTGGAGGACCAAATGTATATGCTTCCTCAGGCTGTGGATTCGTTTTACCGCGCCGAGAGACAGAACTTCCTCGACTCGTCACAAAAATCTTCATTGAATTTCAAAGATTCCTTAGGCCTTCGGGAATTTTTGCTTTCGGACACCGATAGAGTCCTCTCCATAGTAACTCAAAACGGAGCATTCGAGATGATCCGCCTTCAGAACATATTCTCCCAAGTAAAAGAAAACATTCACATAGATTCTCCCAATAACAAATACACCCGCGATAGTCATTTCACGTTCCTAGATTGGCCACGATTAAAGAATCTCAATGAAATTTACGGTTCACCCATTGAACAAAATGATCTAATGATGGTTGAAGCCAGTTCATCCTCGACTATTATTAGTTCGGAACTTGACGATTTTTTAAACAATTACCTACAATGCCCTCCCGCCAACTTGAAAAAACTTATATTTATCTCGTCACACTCAATAGACATATTCAACTCTTTCGAAAACGTAAAAATATTTACCGTTCACCGAGAAATTAAATTCATAGACTTCACCGACGAGTCGCAAAATATTATACTCAAAAGAAAAAAAATCTTATTAACAGGCAGTAAGCTGTATAGCTTCCGAGAGTTCTTGGGAGAAATAAATTCTACTGACGAAATCAATCGGTTACTTACTTCGGATTGTTTGAAGAGAATCGCTACTGATGAAGAGTATGTCATCGATATAAAAGACACGCGTCCATTGACTACTGATCTTCAAATGCCATTTATTAAAACAAATATCGTGACTAGCAAGAAATACGTCTTAAATTGTATGGATTCACCCAATTCCCTGGTGGTGATGAGCGGATTGAACCGCGTGGATCTGGAGACAGGGCCCAGCTGGAAGCAGCTCGCGGGGAAGAAGATCATCCTTGCCGAGGGAAATAGAGACCGGTTTTTTAAAGATATCTGCAACAAAAACCAACACAAAACTATTTACCTGTTTGAAGTGTCCGGGGACTTGGGGGCAGGTATCCACTGCAAACAAATATTTAGCAGCGATTTTAACGTACCGAGAAAGTTTGTCCATCGAGTCAGTATTAATTTGCGACAGTTCGTGAAAAGCGAACATTCCGATGACGTGTTTGTCATTTGCAGCGAGGATCATAAGGCGTTAATTTTGAGATTAATCGAGAAACGTAAGGAAAGAGAGCAGATCTCGAAAAAGATACAAGTTGTTACCACAGAAGAAGGGGAAGCAGATATTATTAAGAAACTTTTTGTTAAAAATATTCACTTTGTAAAAATTTTTCAGGGCAATAAACGTCTCGAATTAGAGTGGAGATATTCCCACGGGTCTGTGGAGAGCCTGAGGCCTTTTGTATCCACGGACTCCCTCGAGGCAATAGACGAACTTACATTGATTCAAACAGAGCGCAACTTGGTGGTCATAACAGACGATCCCGGGATGGGGAAAACAACCGCTCTAGCAAGATTATCAAGGCGTGTTGAATCAGGATGGGTAATATATATTCAGTTAAAAGAATTCAAAGCGCACATAGACAGTTTGTCAGATAACTTCACTCCTCAAAACGTGGCAGCTTTTTTGTTAAGTGGGTATTGCACTAGTTCTGATGGCAGTCTGGCCCACGGGTTGCTAGAGTACTTACTACGGAGTAAGACGTGTTCCAAGCGGGTCGTTCTGATGTTTGACGGTTTTGATGAATTAGACGATTATGTTAAAAACAAAGAGAGCTCTAAAGACAAACTTATTAATCTTTTTACTTTTTTGCAAAGTAAACCGACGGTTCAAGTGTTTCTGACGGTTAGAAATTATTTGAAAGAAACATTGGAAGCAAAATTTGGTCAATTCTCTACGTCATTCGTAGCGATCGAGAGGCAAAAGCAGGAAGATTTTTTAATTACATTTTGGCAGGCCTTTCTCCCTCTCGATCTGGAAATTAACAGAGAGGAAGGGGGTAGACGACTGAAGGAATACGCGGAAGAGGTGCTCCGGCAGGTGACGCAGGAACTGGGGACTGATATGGATCGCTTCCTGAGGGTTCCCCTGCAGCTGAGGATGCTGGCCGAGGTCTTCAGGCCGCGAAGTGACCTCTTAGCGCAGTCTCTGTCAATTTTAATAAAACAATTAACCATAATAAGCTTACCGAACCTGTACAAGAGGTTTATACGTCTGAAATGTGAAATATATTTTAACGATAAGACTTTAAAGGGAATGGCTTTGGATGACGATGAAAAAATTAAATACCTAAAATCAGTAGTCAAAGAACATGGCGAACTCGGCTTTAGAACATTCTTCGCGGCCTTTTTTAAATCAAATAAAAAACACCTCAAAGAAATTTCGGAAGAAAGACTAGATAAATTGAATAGACTCGGATTGATTCAGTCGAAGAGACATGGAGAATTTCATTTTATCCATCGAACCTACGCAGAGTATTTCTGCGCGCAGATGGTGGTCCATTGGCTCAATCAACAACAGGGTACTTTCAAGAGTCATCTGATCAAAGACGTACTTCTTCCGCAAATTCTGCTGAGTCCGGACAACAAGGTAGTCAGAATGTTTATGAATTTTGAATTAAACGAATCACCGATGTCAGAGACCGCACGCGAATCAAACGCCCTGTGTATTAGTCAGATATGGCTCGAAGATAGTGGCATATTTAGTAATCAAAAACACCAAACCGCTCTGCACATTGCGGTCCAAGAAAGAAACGAACACATCGTTACGTTTCTGCTCAGTGGGTTAAACATGGAGGGTACGCAGGACGCCATCGTCTCTTTAATTACGCAATGTGATGTGGATTGTGACACAGCACTGCATATAATGAATAAACAGGCTTCTCACAGTAAAACCGAAGATGACTCATTATGTAATAAATTAATGCGAAGTGTCGGAGCATGTTCTTATGAAACGAAGGAAAAGATCTTATTAGCGTATTTATTTAATCGAGATATTTCTAAGTCACGTATTTCAAATTATTTAGTGAAATCTGGTAACATAAGTGGAAGATTAAATTCAGTTTTAAAAACCAGAGTAAAGAAGGTCGAATCAGTCATAAGTCCATTTAAGAAAGCCTTACTCAATGATGTAAAACTTGCCAAGGAAATATTATCTGATCGCTTATTGAATGACGTCGAACGTCGCTGTTTGCTACTGATGAAACATAAAGATTGCGGAGGAAAGACTGCCCTTCATCTCGCTGCTCAGGCCGGCCACCTTAATGTCATTAAATTGCTCGCGGAGCAACCTTCTGTCCCCTTTACTGTTTTAATGGGACGCCGCGATGACGATAAGATGACTCCTTTACTTACAGCCGCTCGGTACGGTCAATTGGATATTGTAAGGTACTTAGTGGAGAGAGACGAAAACAAAAACACCCGCTGTAAACGAGGCAAATCAGCTCTTATGTTTGCGGTCGGCGGTGGGCACATTCCAACCGCGGAATATCTTATTAATTGTAGCGGGAATATTAATTACACTCATTTTAAAGGTGAGACTGAACTACATATAGCGGTATTGGAGAGTCATCTTCCGGTCATAGATTATCTCGTTAAAAGTGGTACCAATGTTGATTCGATAAACAATGACGGCCAGACTGCACTTCATGCAGCGGCACGCCTGGGCCATCTGCCGGTCGTACAGTATCTAGTTAAAAGTGGCGCTAATGTAAACTCTTCAAGTAATGACGGCTGGACTGCGCTGCATCTGGCGGCGCATGAGGGCCATCTCGCGGTTATAGAATATCTCGTTAAAAGTGGTACCAATGTTGATTCGATAAACAATGACGGCCAGACTGCACTTCATGCAGCGGCACGCCTGGGCCATCTGCCGGTCGTACAGTATCTAGTTAAAAGTGGCGCTAATGTAAACTCTTCAAGTAATGACGGCTGGACTGCGCTGCATCTGGCGGCGCATGAGGGCCATCTCGCGGTTATAGAATATCTCGTTAAAAGTGGTACCAATGTTGATATTTTAAATAATGACGACAGGACTGCGCTGCATGCGGCGGCGCGGCAGGGCCATCTCACAGTCATAGATTGTCTCGTTAAAAGCGGTGCAGATGTAAAATTGTCCAGTAATAACGGTAGGACTGCATTACATCTAGCGGCACAAGAGGGCCATCTTCCGGTCATAGAATATCTCGTTAACAGCGGTGCCGACGTACACTCTTTAAGTGATGACGGTTGGACTGCGCTGCATGCGGCGGCACGGCAGGGCCATCTCACGGTCATAAAGTATCTCATTAAAAGTGGTTCGGATGTAAACTCTTCAAATAATGACGACAGGACGGCACTACATGCCGCGGCAGAGCAGGGCCATCTCCCTGTCATTGAATATCTCGTTAAAAGCAACGCTGATGTAAACTCTTCAAGTATTTACGGTTGGACTGCACTGCATACAGCGGCACGGTGGGGCCACCTCCAGGTCATAGAGTATCTCGTTAAAAGCGGAGTTCACGTTAACTCTTCTAGTAATGACGGTGTAACTGCGCTTCATCTAGCGGTATGTCGGGGCCATCTCCCAATAGTGAAGTACCTCCTGCAGCAGGGGGCGGACCCCGACAGGTTAAGCCGGTGGGGGACGACCGCACTAACCGAGGCATCGTCGCTGGAGATGTGGGATGTGGTGCGGATCCTACTGGAGAAGGGAGCCGATGTCAATGCGGATTGTGGCACAGCTGTCTGTTATGCTATAGAGAAGGAGGAATGGTCCGTAGTTGAGTCTCTTCTAGATAACGGAGTATTAATTCTGGAAAGTAGTATTACAAACAATTTATCTGTTTTCAAAGAAAAATTTCCACATTACAAATTCAAAACAGAATGATATAATATAACGTATGAGTACTTAGTATTATTTGTGGTTTGTGTGGAATGAATGTCCCACTAAAATAATGCAAATTTAGCAAGCACACACAACGGCATTTAACATTTGATCAAATCTTGTTTAGAATTATGAATAAAGCCTGGACTCGCCAGAGCTCATCAATTTTATAAAAAATCACATGCAGTCAAGACCAACCCGACAAACCGATTTTTTTTCATAATTATAAAGTTCTGCAAGTATTTTTAGTTTTTATTATTGTGACAGCTGTTTCAGCGTTTAAAGCCATTTCCGAACTGCGGTTAATCCACATTGTGACTTATTTATATGGTTTTATTCACCCCCGCCCCATTCTAATTTGGACGGGTTTTAAAAATAATAATGATTTATTATCGGTAAAACTGATTTAGTTGGAAAATATTTATTATATATATATATAATTAACAATATTGTGTACATAGTAATAAGAGTAGGTATGTTAGTAATAAGAAAGTTTATTTATTTATTTATATAATCCCTTTAGTCTTTAAAATTAATTTTAAACAAATATGTATTCATTTATTTATATAATTTCTATAATTGCGTCCCCGACTTCTTCTAGCATTATCTTCCGCGTCATTTATTCTCTTTACACTCTTTTATTCGTTTATCTGATCTATATGCCCAAACCATCTAAGGGCCCATTTCTTAGCGTTGACCATTACGTATTATTTTGCTAGATATTGAATATCATTACCACAATCGGCAAAACACCGTACCTAAAAACACCGTACCTAAAAAAACGGTACCTAAAAACACGGTACCTAAAAACACGGTACCTAAAAACACGGTTATCTAAAAACACCGTACCTAGAAACACGGTACCTAAAAACACCGTACCTAAAAACAGCGTACCTAAAAACACGGTTCCTAAAAACACCGTACCTAAAAACACGGTACCTAAAAACACGGTACCTAAAAACACGGTACCTAAAAACACGGTTATCTAAAAACACCGTACCTAGAAACACGGTACCTAAAAACACCGTACCTAAAAACAGCGTACCTAAAAACACGGTTCCTAAAAACACCGTACCTAAAAACACGGTACCTAAAAACACCGTACCTAAAAACACGGTACCTAAAAACACGGTACCTAAAAACACCGTACCTAAAAACACGGTACCTAAAAACACCGTACCTAAAAACACGGTACCTAAAAACACCGTCCCTAAAAACACGGTACCTAAAAACACCGTCCCTAAAAACACGGTACCTAAAAAAAATGATTTTTGATAATTCTTCTATTTATAAATCTTTAATTTTTTGTCAAACATTTGGTGAAATTTTTTATAATTTTATTATGTATTTGATGGCCTCCATGGTCGAGCGGTAAGTCTCTCGACTACGAATCCGAAGTTCGCTGGTTCAAATCCCGGCGTGAGCTAGTAAATTATATTTATTTAATTTGTGCTGTTTCACAATTAATTCATTTTAAAATAATACATAGTGTATTTGCGCACGTTCCAGAGTGGAAGATACTCTCAGTATCGTCCTGGTGAAAGACCACCATTCAGAATTGAAACGTTGCTTGAAATGGCTTTTAGCCGTGTTTGGTGACCAGATCTGAATAGCCAGATATTTCCCTACTTTCCCCTTCTCTTTTACATCCTCAATACATTCAGTCTCCCAACATTCCCTAATTGGGGGTGCCATAGTCTCACTGGCTCCACACGGTTGGGAGCAGTTGAGACTCTTGTGCGGTATTCTTGTAAAGTAAGTACGTACATAATTTAAATCTATGAAATATATTTTTTAATATTATTAAGCCGTGTTCATGTTTTATTTTTTACATTGAAAACATTTGTATTTGCATAACATAGTAATTTATCGTCAATTGAGGAACATTCGAGTTGAAGTTGCATTATGTTTGCCTGGTCGATATTAATCCCTAACTAGACACATTGCCTCTTCTAAGGAATTAAATATGTGGTGGGTATCAAAATATCGACTTGTAGGGTGACATTATTTTCAATTTATTATTGAAGTTCTTTTCGGTGGGTTCTATTATTATTTGAAGTAAGTGCTTATATAAACAAAAATTCTTAAAATTTTATTTAGCACCTAGCTGACGTGTACCCGGCCTCGCTCGGGTACAATAATTGATTTGACAGCGAAAGTAACTATCTCCAAATAAAGAAAAATTCATTTCAATATTTTACTTCATTCCAAACGTTTATTTTTTCAAAATATATCTAAATCATAAAGTTCTTAAGTAGGTACCTACTCGTGTTTTCCATTTTGAAAATATTCTACCAAAAAATTTCTTCTTTTGCATATGCAATCTGTGGCTAACCAGAGTGGTATATCTATGGGCGCTAACCTAAATAAAACATGGTGGGTTCAATGATTTTCATACCAATTTTAAAACGTTATAGCAACAGTTTTACATATTGGATTCTAAACCTTCCCGGCACTAATAAGAACAATCTGTGCTATTTTTAGCGAAACCGGTCAAATAATTTTCGAGAAAATCGAGGACAAACAAACAAACTTACATCGATTTTTACATAAATATATATAGTTCAGAATATAGTTATTATAATTTATAATGCTTGTATTATTAATTGTTTATTATTTGAATAGTAATATTATATATGTCAATATTTCTCAGCCCCTTTTCGTGTTACACCGCGAGTATCATTTAAAGTACCTAACGGTATGTTTTTAATGAAAAAAACTCTTCTCCAAATAACTGATCCCTAAATATTAGTTAAAAAACAAATAAAGGAAACGATCTGTGACATTAATATATTTAAAAGTATTCATACGAGTATAGCCGATTAAATTGTCAATAATAAATTCCGGAATAGTCCCTATCCAAAATATGTACACGGTTCACATTTGTCACGTGAGCACGGGTCGTTTCTACGACTCGTTCTTGAGTTCAACAGCCCCGCTGTAGAGCGGCTTGCTGCCCTCTGTGTTTCTTTCCTCCTACAGTATGGGTCTCTTCAATTACCCATGTTCAGCTCTTCCTCTCTTCATAAAGGCCCCCCACACAGCATCATCAAAATGACGTAGACTCTGAAGGAAATTATTTTCGTGTGTTCCTGTATTAATGTAAAAAAAAAACAAATAAACCTTACCTTACCATAACGTATATACGTACTCTTCTCGCATTGTCATTTGTGAATGATTCAAGTTCTACTGGCGCGGATGATATGAAATTATTCAAAGCAGAGTACGGTAATGTAATACTTGTCCAAACTATCGAATGAGGCCCACAAAAAAAAATACCAATATTTTTTTCCGATAATTATATTTATTTTTAAGTCGTTGTCTAAAGGTGTCAACAGTCTGTTCCAGATTTAAAATTATTGTCTATTTTTTCTTTTATTGTTTGCCATATGTTTTTAGCTGTTTATAAAAATTATCATGTTTCGTGTGTGTGTGTGTGTTTTTTTAAATTTTTATTGTAGAACTAGCTGATGTATACCCGGCCTTGCTCGGGATTTGGAATAAAGTTACGAAGTTCTGAATTCTTGCTTGTCATCAGGGTGCCATAATTGATTTGACAGCGAAAGTAACTATCTCAAAATAAAGAAACATTCATTTGAATATTTTATTTCATTTCAAATGTTTATTTTTTTAAATATATTTGAATCATAAAGTTCTTAAGTAGGTGTTTTCCATTTAGAAAATATTCTACCTAAAAAAACCTTCTTCTTTTGAATATGCAATCTGTGGATAACCAGAGAGTTATATCTATGGGCTAACCTAAATAAAACATGGCGGGTTCAATGTTTTTCATACTAATTTTAAAACGTTATAGCACCAGTTTTATACATTGGATTTCATTCAAACTACTTTCTAAACCTTCCTGGCACTAATAAAAATAAACTTTGCTATTTTCAGCGAAACCGGTCAAGTGATTTTGGAGAACATCGAGGACAAACAAATTTTCATTGATTTTACTCGACCAGTTTCGCTGAAAATAGCAGTTTGTTTTTATTAGTGCCGGGAAGGTTTAAAGAGTTTGAATGAAATCCAATATGTAAAACTGTTGCTATAACATTTTAAAATTAGTATGAAAAAACATTGAACCGCCATGTTGTTTTGAGGTTATCCCATAGATATAGCAATCTGATTAGTCACAGATTACATATTCAAAATAAGAAAGTTTGTTTCGGTAGAATATTTTCACAATGAAAACACTAGTAGTTATCTACCGGAAAAACTTTATTATTTAGATATATTTTGAAAAAAAAAAATGTTTGGAATGAAATAAATTTTTTAAATTAATGTTTCTTTGTTTAGAGATAGTAATAGTCGTCAAAAGGCAGCAATTTCTCTGTTAAATCAATTATGGCACCCAAACGACAAGCAAGAACTTTTATTATGTACACGTAGAATTTATAAATCGCTATTTAAAAGTGAACAAAAAATCTCCTTTTATGTTGATACCATCGCATTTGGAACATATGACGTCACGTGAGCATTCTGTTTTTGGATTAATATGGTTATTTTTATTTTTCGATTTTGTTTTTTATTATAATGTATTTTTTTAGTATTGGAGAAATTTAAACTTAATTTGGAAGCCTTTAAGCTCTATAATTGTTGTTCAATATTAAAAAAAAACTATCGTTAAAGAAAAAAAAATTGATTATTCATGAACAAACCAATTATCAATATGGATATTATGAAAATGTTAATGCTCAATACTATTATTATTCAGTGAGTTAAAATTTCTAAAAAGGTACATAATTTTCTTACTTACGTATAGTTATGGTTTACTATGAACAGAAAATAAAATTATGTACGGTAGAACTCATCCCTGTTCTGAAAAATTGATGCTATGAAAACTTCTCACTATGCACTGTTTTTTTTTTTTTCATAATGTAAACCATCAACTCTGTGATTTTTTTAAACAGACTATACTTTTTGTCTTGTGCTCAATAATTTTTTCTATTCTTTATATATAATGTATAATGTACTAAAAATATGTAAACATGTCACAGTCTATTTGTCTTATTGAATATACTCGTAATTGTATATTTTGATAGTATATTCTTCTGTTTCCATCGATGAATCTATTAAGGTCACGTGGCAACTTTGAAATCCGTAAATTTAAAACTAGTGCTTCTCTACTCCATTACGCCTATCGATGTATAAATGTTTTTAATGCGATCTCGTATAAACTCAAAGCAGAAAAAAATTATAATTCTTTCAAATCACAAATCAAACAATTATTAGATAACTCGAACAGTAATTAAAAGTTATAATTTCTCCTTAAATTTTTTAAATCTCTTAATTTTAAATAAATAATGTATGTCAATTAGAAAAAAAAATGATGTCCTCTAGAAATATTGGATCATGCCTTTACTAAAATTAAAATGTATTATGTTTACATCTTGTATGCGACTTATTGCTGCATTTCTATTATCATGTACTTTTACTCTTCTATTGTGTAGATAATTTATTTTTAAGTAACTATCATGTCCAACAACACAAACTTTATCTATGTTACATTCTGTTGTACTTTTATTTCTACACTTTCCATTACTGTCGCTACATGGCGCTGCTCCCCCCAACTCAAACATGAGAAATCTTTCTCTATTGAATTGGATAGTTTATGTTAAATAAATTTATACTTTTTTGTAATTAGCTATTAAGATATATCTGTACTTTTAAATATTTTATATGTATTTTTATTAAATAAAAAAATTAAAGTTCCTATTATTTAAAAAAAATCTTGTTGCCTAATATTTTTTGTACATAAAATTCCTACTTTAATATAATAAACGGAAAATTTTCCAGAGCTTCGTTTAGTGACTAAAGTCACCTCAAGGGCGCTTTACATTTTGTTAAGGTTTGTAGCCCCTTTTAAATAGATATGTTTTTAGACTTTTTTTAAAGGTTTCAAGGTTGCTTTCTGACCCCAAACCAAATGGAAGGTCATTCCAAGAATGTGGACACAGTACATTGAAAGCTCTCTATCCAAATAGCAGCATCCTTACGAGAGGGTTCAACCAATCTGTTCGACGCATCAGACTTGGCCGATCTGAGTGCGAGTTGAGATCAAGTGCCGGCCGGTTCAGTGACTTGTGTAGCATAAGATAAATTTTAAAGTGAACTCTTTCTGTGACTCTGTGCCAGTGCAGGCAATCACGTATAAGAGGAGTGATGTGACAGTATTTGGTCGCACGGCATACTAGACGATCTGCTGTTTTGAACACTCCTTGCAGTCTGTTCAAATGTACATTAGGCAGATCAGTATACAAACTATTGCAGTAGTCGAATCTGGAGAGTACATACTAGACGATCTGCTGTGTTGAACACTCCTTGCAGTCTGTTCAAATGTACATTAGGCAGATCAGTATACAAACTATTGCAGTAGTCCAATCTGGAGAGTACATACTAGACGATCTGCTGAGTTGAACACTCCTTGTAGTCTGTTCAAATGTACATTAGGCAGATCAGTATACAAACTATTGCAGTAGTCCAATTTGGAGAGTACAGGAACATTTACCAGAGTCTTAGCAGAATCTGTTGGGAGACATCTTCTTATGGATTTTCTCTGTGTTATAGTGTTTCTTCTCTTTAGAATGTTTTCTTCTTTTCTCTGTTTTATATAATTTGTATTTATGAATGGGACAAACACGTTATTATTTACTTCTCTGTTGTTACGTATTACTTGTTCCGCGTGTTGTTTTGTTTCGGGGCGTTAGAGAGAGAGAGAGAGAGAGAGAGAAGGGTTATTGTTTAGGCAAAGCATCTTTAAAACGGCTTTATTTGTTTTGCTTTCCGTACTCTTGGGTTATTATTGTTAATAGTTTTCCCAGATACATCTATCTCTTTCTATCCCCAACAACAAAACCCTTGAACAATAAGTTATATTTTGACAAACTAAATGTTGCTCATAATAAACATATAAATAAATTGCTATTTATGTATAAAAAAAATTGCCTTATTTCGCTTACCACCCTGTAGCAGCCCTGCTGAAGGATTTTGAAAAACCAACAACAATTTGTTATTGAATCTCCACCCCAGGTGCGGTCCGTCCATACATGCTGTGGATGCTCCGCATCCCTTGTGTTTTAGAGTAAATTTTTTTTTCTTTTTTTTATCATAGTATTTTTTCCTTAGCGTAAACAAAGATTTTTTCTATCCGTAAACAGCCTTATTGCAATTAGACACCGTCCCGTCCTCAGAAATTTAACACACACACAACGACACGACGTATGGAGCAGGTCGAAATACTCATACATTCTCAATGCGCGGAAACACACAGATGGTACAGTGGATGCTCTGTTCTATTCTGTATCCCTAAAGTACGAAAGTGAAACATTTTGGCGCATGCGCATTAAGTCCTGCCTTCCAATATGTTAGAACACTGGATGCGGTTTTGAGGAGGTCATCCAACGTGCAAAAACTAATTTAATGCTTATAAGCACAATGCACAAAATAGCATCCACATTTCGAGTCGGATGGATTGCTTTTAGATCGATTAGACATTTGTTTGCGTGATCTATTTTTAACAGTTTGGCTTGAATAACTGAAGCCGAGATATTGAAACATTAGATATCCTTCGATTACCTATTTAATTCATTGTTTCAATAAATAAATAATACAGAAAATAACATGGATACTTTACCGACGTGTTCTAAAACTGTAAACGATAATAGTGGATTGTGTGGTTGTATAATTGAATCATTAATGGGAAAACGTTTTGTATTTCGGCAATTTACGGAAAAAAATATATTCTGGGAAACTGACTCCCATTTCGTACATGACTTCAAGAAATAAATAAGAAGAAGCGTCAAATCGAGTTCAAGTTTAACTAAATTGAAACTTGGGTACCTACGTCGTCCATTTTTTTGTTATACGATGTTTATGATATTTTGTACAGACTCCTTTTATCAGTAATTGCTTCTCGTTCATGGGCTAGTTTATAGATTTGCATTTTAAATTTGATGCAGGTGTATACTGATTGCCAAGCATCCCTTCCACAAAAATTCACCGACCGCCACTGGTCCACCCCTATCCACTGGACCTAACTCAAAAATAATACAAACTGTATGTAATGTTACTACCTACATTACATAAACACATGACACATGCACATACACTACCCAGGAGGGACCTTCCGAAGCAATCCAAACCCTGGATAAGTTTAATGTGGGATTGGCAACTCTGTGCTAGAGGGGATAATTTTACACATTAAACAACAATACAATCGCTGCAGCAAATTTATCGATTTCCCGTGTTCTCCAAATATTAGATAATCTTTGTCCCAACCTAAATCTCGACATATTTTTTGACTCACTACCGTCATTTAAGAAAAATATTACTCGTAACATCAATGCGCAATCACAACTTTCCAGTACATAGCACTATTCAGACACATTTGCACATATACACGTTCACACATACTCATACACTATATATTTTTTTCATATACCTTTTTATCTTTACCATGTATCATTCCCTAGCATTGTACTAACCCCGTCTGGAAAAATGTATATAACCACTTACTAGATATCACATAGACATGTCATTGGCCGATCTATGTAATAAATTTCTAAAACCTTGTAATTAATACACCACTCATTTTAGATACTCGTATGTACTGTTTGGTTCTAAAAAAAAAGAATATGGTATTGAAAACTATGTGCTGCAGTGGATAACCCCCCATTTGGAAAATCTGTTTAGTGACTGCACCATAGAATATGAGGATACATATAATATAGTTTTGACAACTCTGTGCTACAGTTCGCAGCGCGGCCAGCCGTTCGCAGAGCAGGAATTCCGTTCGTTGAGTTCGTTCGCGGTCGGAAAGATTCGGGCGAGATCGACAGCCGCTTCACCCCCATTTCTTCTTAACGTGCGGGAACCATATTTTGCCCTGATTTCGCAAGGAACGTAAACTCTATTTACATACCTCAATGTCCAGATAAAGGTCAGCCTTCTCGTGGTGCATCCTGCAGCAATGCGCAGGTGTATTGACAGAATACAGAAAACTACCATTAAAATAATTAAAAACAAAATTAATTTCCTGTATTTATTGTGTTCAAGTTTACTTACAGAGATCCATTTTTATTTAAAGTATTCAAAATTTTAAAATAACTATTATAATTCTATTTAAAAATGGGTTAATTTATAACAAAGTTCTGCTAGGTAATTATCAATACGCGTATTTTTAAATGATTTAGTAGGGAAACTTTACAGTGTCAATTTTCTCAGAAATTAATAAGAGAGCATTGGTAATAAAAATGAAAGCATTTAATGAGGTTCATTATAAGTAAATATATAGAAATAATATACATAGATCGTCTGTAAGTGGCTTCTCAACAGTTTGATAACGTCTTCGGAAGGCGAAACAGCTGTCACGCGTAATAATAATTACCTAGAAGAACCGTTTTCATAAATAAACTTTTTTTTTTAAGTGAATAATAATATTAATTTTTTATTTTTTTATTATAACTTATTGAAGTTTGTAAACCTCGTTGTAATATTTAATCATTGAAGAAGATAATATTAACACAACCCAGGTAAAGGTAAATATAAAAATTGGATTGCGTATGCATAGAGACAAAGACAGATTTAAAATTGATTAGGTTCCATTAAAAGTTAATTCACATCGACCAGCACCGCGCAGTGAGTGCTTGAACAGTACAGTACAGACGCATCACAAACGCGAGTACGGCTGTCAACTGAGCGTTAATGTCCACCACAACGTGTTTGAGGTTTTTATAATCCTATTCCCATATTTATTATTATTTTATAACCTATATTCCCTGACCAACTAAATCAATTTATCGTTGTCCCTCTTTATCAACATCTGCATCAAATGACGCCAACTGACAAAGATGGCGGAGCTAATGGTTTGTGTTAATACTAACTGCGCAGGCGCAGACGTCACAAGCGCCACGTGAAAATATTTTATCTGACAATCTCGACCAGTGCTTTCCCGTGCATGCGTGGATACATTACCCTTACATACGTCGTAATATTAATGTGTTACAGATAATGTAGGTAACTGGTGTTGTCGCGCCTCTACTGTTCTACATTGCGCGGTGGTGGTAGATGAGAATGAACTTAAGAACGTATTTTACAGAAGTTAGCAATAATGGGACGGCCTATTTTAATAATCCAATGATTTATTTCATGTTTAAATTCAGTCATTGTTACTATTTGTCTAGTCGTAGCTGGTAGTCTAATGTATAACTTGCATGCACTATAAGTGTCTTTGGTCAAAAGATGTTATAGGAAAGGAAGTTTGTTGTGAGTTTGTAAAAGAGTAGTTCCTTATTGTTGATTCGTGTATTATGGTAGAGTTTGTGTTGATTTGTAACATGTTTCACTGTTTTGGTGCAAATTAACCAGAACTTCTCTTGCAAAGAGCTGCTTTGTGTCCATTACTTTGGTGATATTGAAGATTCTATCAGTATTGGTAGAAAGAGGGAGCCTCAAAAATATTTTTAAGATTAATATTTGGCTTTAACCGCCCTACCCATACGAACGTACGTGATACGGGCGCTATATTATCACCCGAACGCAACAAGCCGTATCCCGTACGTTCAGGTACAAAGCTATACCAGAAACCCACAAAACATTCGTATACGTCAAGTTTGTCCCTGCGTAATCTCGTTTAGTATTACGAGGTCAGCCGAAGCTAACGGATGTATTCGGGTATTTTCGACTCTACCATACAAGTTACGTCCCTAGTCACATGTTTGTTATTGCGAAATCTAATGAAAATAAGCGATGTTTTTTTTAGTACTTTGTGAATAATAACATAGGAAGGAAACTGCGTGTTTTTTCATTTCAATTTTGGTTCAAAGCTGAATTTTTGAATTCATGTATTTTTACTGTTAGGTTTAGGTGTGGATTTTGGATATTAGTGAGGCTAAAATGTAAGTATTTGTTTTCAGTGCGTTCATTGGTGGCGAGTTAGAAACAAGCCAATTTTTCACCCTTTAATAGAATTCTTTTATGAATAACCTGTATAATTTCCTGTGTTTTTCTATTAATTAATCTTTACATAACATTAAATTTAGTTAGGTGAAGTTATCATATAATGGATTCCAAAAAAGTAATTAATTGTTCTGTTTAGAGTGCATTAACAAGTGTTTTCCCATAGTCGACTTAGTATGACATGAATATTTGCATTCGGAACATGAGAATGGCTTATCTCTAGAATGCGTCAACACATGCCTTCGTATTCCACCTTTATTTACGCATGAATAGTTACATACCGAACATGAGAATGGTTTCTCAATAGAATGCGTTAACATATGGGCTTTTAAAAGGTCTTTACGAGCACCTAAGTATTTGCAATTGGAACATGGGAAAGATTTCTCACCAGAATGTGTGAAGGAGTGTCTCTTTAAAGCTGATTTAGAAAAAAAAGAACGACTGCATTTGAGACACGAGAAAAGCTTTTCGCCAGAGTGCCTACGTATATGAAGTTTTAAATATTTTTTTTCTTTACATGAAAAATTGCATTCCGAACAAGAGAAAGGTTTCTCTCCCGAGTGCTTTGACATATGAGCCATTAAATTATATTGACGAGTAAATGAACTTTTGCACTTGGAACACGAAAAAGGTTTCTCGGTAGAGTGTGAAAGCATGTGACAAGTTAAATTTGATTTGCGAGAAAATGCAAAGTCACATTCTGAACATCGGAATGGTTTCTCTTCAGAGTGTTTCAGCATGTGATCCTTTAATGATCCTTTGAGAAAGAATGAATCCCCACATTCGGAACATGAGAAAGCTTTCTCACCAGAGTGCGTCACCAAGTGTCCCTTTAGAGCAGTTCTAGAAGTATACGATTTACTGCATTCGGAACAGGAGAAAGGTTTCTCGCGAGAATGCGTAAGCATGTGAATCTTCAAATATGATCTTAATGAACATGAAAATTTACATTCTGAACATGAGAAAGGTTTCTGTCTTGAGCTTGTGTGTCTTAACATATGCGTTTTAAAATTATTTTTACGAGCACATGAATATTGGCATTTGGAGCATGAGAAAAGTTTCTCGCCAGAGTGCATAATCATGTGTCTCTGTAAATAAGATTTTTGAGAACATGAATAATTACATTCGGAACATGAAAATGGCTTCTCTCCAGAGTGCTTCATCATGTGATTCCGTAAATGCATTTTTTTTACACATGAATAACTGCATTCAGAACAAAATAATTTAATGTTGGAGTGCGTTAGCAAGTGTGAATTTAAACCAGATCTAGACAAATATGAATTACTGCATTCGGAACATGGAAAAGGCTTCTCGCGTGAATGCGTAAGCAAGTGATTTTTCAAATATATTTTTTCAGAACACGAATAAGTACATTCGGAACATGAAAAAAGTTTTTCTACAGAGTGGGTACGCATGTGTCTCCTTAAATTCGAGTTAAGAGAACACGAAAAACTACAGTCGGGACATGAGAATGGTTTTTCCCCAGAGTGGGTGCGTACGTGTTTTGTAAGACTCTCTTTAAAAGAACATGAATATTGGCATTGTAAACACAAAAAAGGTTTCACCACAGAATGCGAAATCATGTGTTTCCGTAAATTCGACTTCAGATTACACGAGTAACTGCATTTGGAACATGAGAATGGTTTCTCCCCAGTGTGCGTAAGTAAGTGTCTCTTTAAATCGGTATTTGAAATACACGAATATTGGCATTCGGAACATGAGAATGGTTTCTCCCCAAAGTGTTTGAGCAAGTGCATTTTTAAACTCTGTTTATAAGAACACGTATACTGGCATTCGGAACATGAGAATGGTTTCTCCCCAGAGTGCTTAAGCATGTGTCTCTTTAAATCCCGACTGCTAGAACATGAATATTGGCACTGGGAACACGAGAAAGGTTTCAAAACCCTACCCTTTTTAGCAACACCTTTGCGAGTAGCCGAAAATGATTTCTTTAGAGTAGTTTTCTTTTTTTGAATGAGTTGTGCTGAAAGAATAGGAAAACATCTATTACTTAATTATATTCAGAATAACAACACATGAAATATATCAGTAAAAAATATATGGGAGCCAAGAAGTTCCCGGTTGAATTGAAATATGGTTAAACTTACCTTTTTTTTTCAAAAAATGTCTTCTTACCTGCCATCCGATCTGCACTTTCGCTGTTCTCCAAACATTCCTCCTCATTTTCCAGGTGACGTATATTTATGTCCGTATCCGGAAGTTCACCAGCATTTCTTTCTTGATTGCCTGGTTCCATCTTGATGGTCCCACTATCTGTATTATGAAGTTCCATGGTATAACTGTGAGCTGTAAGTTGTCATGAGTTGCGATGTAATTGATAAAAGCTTTGTAAATATATCTGTCATAATCATTAATATGTTTGCCAAATGTTATGTATACATATCTATGTACACGTTTATTTTTGTTAATTATTAGAACACACGATGATGTGAGCTAACTAAGACTAATAAAAACAATGGCGCAATCTCCATGACGTTAAAAATCACGCGTACTTGCGTTGATTGATTGATGTGTCATATTTGGATGAGACACGAAGCGAAAAAATGGTTCCACTTAGTTAAGGAATCGGAGAGGGCACCCGGAATGAGACAATCCAAAGCATTCATAAACGGACCTAACCCCCGATGAACCAGGCAACAATCAATATGGACAGAAAGTCGGGGAGGGAACTGGGGGGACACTGCCACTTCAGGAGAATCATGCAGCTATTGAGAATAGAACACACCAATAGATGCATTAATGAGATACTCGGTGTCAATGTCCCGCCTTGATGGGAAGAAGGCTCAGCTACCTAGGAAGACAAATTGTGGAACCAAGAATAGCCAAATATCCAATGGCAACCCTGGTGAACTTTATGATAGGGACCGGGTTCCTGTCAAAGGAATAAGGTAAAATGGGTGCTATTAAAACTGTCTCCGTATCGATAATAAATAAATAGTTAAGGTTAAGATCGGCAAACGACGGAAACTGCCCCCCGCCTGCACCGCTATAGCGTGTTCATAGCGGTAGCCGATGAAATATTATTTTACTCGCAATAGTGCCTCTATTGCATAGCTATATGCGCACTTGATACTTTTACAAAACTGTTTTTATTAATTATTTTAGGAAAGTTTTTTTTGATCTGTCGTAAGCATTAACCAAACTATCAAGACACGCCGCGTAGACCTTAAAAATGACACCGTTCCCAAAATATTGGGATGCGAAAAAGTTTTAACAAAAAGATTGTGAGTTATCTGATCGCAAAAAGCATTGCTTTTTACCTTTTATTGGTCTGTATGGAGAAAATTTATCTCCCAGTAAGTTTACGCCAACAGAATGGCTATCTTTATTGAGATCATATTTCAAACACAAAATTGAGGTAGTAAATATTTTAGATATAGCGAACCGCGGACTGTTTCATAGGCAATTTAATACGAAAATATATACGTCACAGATCGATTCCAGCCAGCGTATTACAAAAACTAACAATCGTACGAAAGTGTGACATTCTTTCGTAGCAATGCAATACGTTACAAACAATATTAAATTTTCGATTTTTCATAATAGCTGTACGTACGACGAGATAATGGACTTGCACATCAAGTTGGATTGTTAAGTTCATCTCCATATGTGGTGACGTGTGCTTTTCAAACTATTTGATTGGCTAACCAGATTAACAAGTTACATCATACGATTTAGTCATAACTTTGTGCTCTGTTTTATTTACAGGGAAGCGTGCATTTAAAGATATGCTTTCGAAGATGGGCGACGGAATCTGATGAGGTGTTGAGTTATGAAATATTCATAGGTGCTGTCATAAAAATTGGTAGAGGGCCAATCTATGGACATCGATGGTTGTTAACCATTTCCCATATTTTAAAGAACTATCAAAACTACGTTTCCCCAAGTTCAAATCTCCGTCAGTGTTGAGAAAAAGCAACCTGTGCAAGGTGATACCCACGCCAATTTTTTGTAGCGATATATTTTGACAGTTGACATAAATATATACGAGTATGTCGACTTGCTTATCTAAAAACGAGCGTGCGTGATATATTACCGACATCGTGTCGATGTCAACATCCAAATGTAATTGTTTTGCTTGCTCATGTGAACTAATCATCAACATCGTTAATTAAAGGCTTGTGTGGAGTAATGGTGGGCGAAGCGGCTCCTACAGGTTCGCTGATCCAGCTCGATTGAACGACGGTTCGCGTCTCCCCGCACCATTCCCTCTCCCTCGCTGCCTTGGCCCTCCTAATGACGTCCTTAAGACGCTCTTACACGATACTTTTTTCGTCCAGTTTTCTTGTGGATTGTCTTTACAGAGAGCTCATTTAGTGATCCGGCTCACTAAACCGAGCCGCTTCGCCCACCGCTAGTGTCGAGTCCCTGTTGCCCATGGCAGATTCCATTGCAAATCAGTGCTAGTTAGAACCGCACTAAAAGATTCTCAATGTGACCAGTGCTTCAATTATTGAATAAATAGGACAGTTTGAATGTTCTTACCTCAGTACAAATGTTTGTGTTTACAATACATTAATCCGTTATAAATGTGTCTCCTTCAGAACAAGATGGATGCGACGGATTACGTAGCGTCTCTCGCCTGTGACATATGTCTGTCCTGTAACTCCTGTGACAATTGATATACCACCCTGTGACGCTATGAGTTCGTACTTGGTCTTGGTGTTGCAAGTATACAAAACCATTCGCAAGAAATACCAAAGCTATATTTATCTTCCGTGATAGGTAGGTGCGTCGTTTGCCCCTGCTGCCATTGCGCAATTAAATACATAAAAAAATATTGACTTTCCAGATAAAATCAAAGTATAAAGTTGTTTTGTTCCTTTTAGTACATTGAACATCGGTAGCAGTAGAGTAGATTTGTTCCCTTTACGCCGTAGCAATGAGACGAATCGATTAATGATTCATCACATTGTAATGGCCACTTGCATCACACTTAAAAAAAAAACAATATACCTTTGATTTATAATTTCATATTGTATATCGTTTTTCACAGCTTTTTTCTGTAATATTAGTAACAACAAAACGTCAAGAAGTAGTTTTAATGTAGATTGGCAAAAATAATACTATGGCAGGATCTCATATAAAAGAATTCTATTGTTATTTATGGTAAAATTACACAATTCCGCTTCACTGCTAATACATATAGGTTTTTAAAAAAATCGTTTTAGAAAAAAAAAATGTGCATACAAGCAAATGCAAAATAATGAGTATAATTAAAAATTGAATTCATTCTTTAGACTTTTATAAAAAGTCAAAAGATGTCTCGTATAAATAAAAAATCGTATATTAATCCGAGACGCTGTCTAGTTTGCAATTGTGTTCCTTAATAACTTTGTAATCATTATAAATATGGCTGCCAATAATATGGAATTAAAAATGGAGAACAATATTGACATATCTTGAATTTGAGATATGATATCGATGAAGATGACATAAATTGAAGTGGTCTCATTAGCTAAGTTGGTTAAGCGGTTGCCCCGGATAGGCAGAGCGTTTTTTCAGTTTTCATGTTTAATTTTGGTTATGTTAATATTATTTTCTACATTGATTTAATGGGTATAAACTCATTTAAACCTTATAGGCCTTCCACACGGCTGGTTTGCCCGATACTAAAAAAGCCATGGCGTCGAAAGGTTCGACCATCCGGTCGTCCTTTCCTAAAGTGAAGCCTGCCAACAAAAAGTTTTTGTATGGAAATTTAAGTTAGTTTTTCGTTTTTTTCTCTGTTAACCCAAACTATATACCCAATGACCTATTTTAAATGTTAAATAAAACAAACTTTTTGTTATAAACCACGAATGTGTTTTATTTTTCGCTACCCGATTTCGCTTAGCTCAAGCTTGGTTGAACTTAAGTTCGTTGGTGTAAACTGAAGTTATTATATTTTATTATTTTTATAAACAATAATTATTAATCTAAAACACTCATCCAAATTGAAAAAACCTTCCGAGCAAAGATGAATGTCGCCGGCAGGACTCGAACCCGCACCCTTCTAATGTCCGGTTAGATGCTCTACCGTTGAGCTACGTCGGCTTATCGCAAACATTTATCTTTGCTCGGAAGGTTTTTTCAATTTGGATGAGTGTTTTAGATTAATAATTATTGTTTATAAAAATAATAATTGTTACCCTTTGCGCTATGCACAAAAATCTTGTCTTAAGTTTTTAAGAACTTTAGTTTATCAATTAATTATTATATTTTCCCTGACGAAGCTTGATCTAAGCGAAACCGGTTGCCGTAAAGATACAGTAACAAAGTAAATTATACAAAAGACGTGTCAACTGATGGCGAGGGTGGAATAGATTTGCGCTCATATATTAGCTCATCAACTTCAGCTAATGACAAGACGGTTAAAAAAAAAAAAGTGTACAAATAACATATTGTACTTTTTAATTATATTTTTTTATTCCACAGAAGTTGCTATCATGTTACTGTTATTACACGTTTAATTTTTATTGTTCTTAAATAAGTTGCTATCAGGAGTAACATAGTATGTACCGTCAATATGTAAGTGTGGATATATAAGTATTATTATATTTTTATTACACACGTAGAAGTTGCTATCAAGATCAAGATCACACGCAAAACTGGTCCCCATATGGAAACCATATCGGTACCCAAATGAAAATCTTGCTTTACTCGATACAAGATGTTTGCTGGGCTTTCCAAGTCTATCTTGGGAGCAGTTGTGTCTTTCGCGCAGTATTCAAATAAAAACACCGCATGGGTCTCAAAATTCACAATAAAACTTCCATTTTTAATACTAATAAAGTGAATGAAACAATCGTTATTTTTAACGAAAGAATAGTTTAGAATGAAGGTAACGAGCGCGACCTAAAATTGACAAATTCATCGACGGTTTTAAAATGTCAATCCTAAACAAAATTACCCATTCTGTCATGTATTACTTTGGCTGCACCACCTACGATATCCAGTAGGAAATATGTTTTTATACTTATAAAATCCATTATTTATTTATAAATATGGAGGTTTCTCAATAATCGGTTAGTGCTTCATGTCGGATGAAAGTTTTTCGATAGTCTTTTAAGATATTTTTGACGGTTAATTTGAGGTTAGGTTTTTTAAATCGATCATAAAGTTTTGGGGATACATTTATGATCACTTTGTCAACGTATTCAGAAATCCTTCCCAGTTGGCGCGTCTCAGGTTCCACGTCAGTTTTGGGATGCCGGGGATAATGGGTATTCTTAAACCAATTCTATTGTCAGTAACACAGGCCTATGTTGACTACATGTGAAATCGTTAAGAACCTTTCACTATTCGCGTCGGGCGATACGAAGCACAGGTCGGGTGTGTAACTCCGGAACAATCGGGCGGGTACAAGGTTTAAATCTGTTTTGAATTTACTTATATTATTAAGGTTTCCAACTCGAATTGTGTGAATCATTTGAGAGAGATTGATATATTGCTAGCGCATATGGTTGTTGCTTTTCTAATCGTAATTTTTAAGCATTTTGCATTTGTTGTAATGATTTCTTTAACATCAGTTTTTAACTTTTCTTTAATGTAGGCAATTACACTGTATTTTTTTTTTGCTTTGTTTGAATTAGTTGAGAAGGGGGCGTAATTTTTAATATGAAGGTGTAAGTATTTTTTTTTAACCCAACAGTTAGTAACTATAATTACATCGATATTAAGATTTATTACGATTTGAAATATATCAAAGTTTTTATTAATGCTACGCACATTCATTTGAACCACACAAACAAGGTTTTTCATAGACGCTGGTTTGTTTGGTATATTAGTTATTAAGTTTTTTTCAGTTTCAGTGACGTTTATTGTAACAACGTTATACAGTTTCATACAATACGGCATCTTTAAATATAAGTACAAAATATTTTACATAATTATATTATTGTTTGGTTTACATTACCTACCTGACTAGCTCACGAGGTGAAACCTGTTCTGGGGTAGGTGACAACATGTATAAAACATAAACCAACCTTGAATACAAATCTTGAACATGAAGTATGATATCGGTGTAAATGGCGTAAATTGAACTAGTCTCATTAGCAAAGTTGGTTAAGCGGTTACCCGGGAAAGGTAGAGGTCCTGGGTTCGAGTCCCAGATGCGACTGAAATCTCTTTAATTTCTGTTGTTTTTTCGGTTTCGAGGTTCATTTAGGATGTGTTAATATTATCTTCTTCAATGATTAAAATATATTAATTCCATTTAACATTACAAATTTATGAGTTAAACCCCCCATAAGTGATTTAACTCGGGTACAGAGTAAACTCGCGTCTTCCCATTTTTTTGGTGGGTTAATGCATCCCAGGACGTTGCTCCATTTATATGTAATTTCGTCTTTAGCTTTTGGCCACTTCCAATTTTTTAATGAACGGGCCATTGCCGAAATAGTGGGCCCATTCAAATCGAATTTTGTTATTACCCCTGGAAACATTTCTCCTTCGTATAAAAACACGACATACCGGGCCACCTCTCTGACGGTTGCAAATCTAGTTGATTTTGGGCTTCTAATGTATTCGGTGGCTCATTTTCCAGATCAGAAAGTGGTCCTTCCGACGAATCTCTTAATGAAATTTTATCACTAGCCTCACTACAGCTATTATTGCTACGAGTTTTTCTGGAACTCGTGCTGGGCATGGTGTTTACCATTTGCCCTGTCGTTTCCGATAATATCTGTTGCACAATATTTTCTTCTTTTTCTGTTAGTAATTGCTCCGCAACACTCATTCCTGGCACTGACTTTATACGTCCTTTCTGGCGGATGCCTTTAGTCCATTCGACTCTTTTGTTTTGAAGGTTCTCTAAGAAAGAACTGTTTATGGCCTCTTTATCTATAGGACCAGCACAGGGAAGTCGATCTAAGAGAGGTTGCATATTTAGGGGATAAATTCCACGTTTTTTAAATCCAGCCTTGATATTGTTACAGCTGTTGGGTGTTAATATTTCCAATAAGCGGCTCAGCATGCTCGGAAATAGACCCTTTGGTAAAGTGGTATCCCTATGGCCAATATCACTAGCTTTCCAGTCGCAGAGAACAGAGCTCCAACCAACTTTTAATGGAACGTTTTACAGTATATTTAAGTCTGATGGTATGATAAATTAGGCATTGATAAATTAAAATACTTGAATTTACCCTTAGATCTGATTTAGAGTAACATGAACACTACATTAGGAACAGGAGAATGGTTTTAAGCCATAGTGCGTCATCATATGTTGCTTTAAATGTGACTTAGCGGAATATTCATAACTCTATTCGGAACAAGATAATGGTTTTAAGCCAGGGTACGTCACCATGACGCTTGAAAGAAGGCTGATTTGAAAATGTCTACTAGATTCTGAACACGATAATTGTTTTAAGACGGAGTGCGTCATCGTGTCGCTTTAATTTTGATTTACTGAAACTTTCATACGTACATTCGGAAATGGAGAATGTATTTAATCCAGAGTGCGTCATCATATGTACCATTAAATCTGAATTAGTTAACCATAATATGTGTGATTATTGTTATTTCTTGTTTTTTGTATTTATGAATGTAAAGCAGTATTGTTTTAGTCCATAATTGTTTTATTGACAGAATGTTCAGTTTAATGTTAACTACAGATTTCCAAAATAATTATTTTGTCACGGGCCAGCGAGCCTACCAACGGCACCTAGCCGTCGAAATTGCTAATGGTCGACGCTAGCGCCATGGAACTCTTGGAGCATCGTTGGCAGGCGGGGAAAGGCTGTAAGTCAGTGGGTGAGTTGGCATCGTGTTTGGGTCTCACCCAGGCGTCGTGAGTTCAATTCATCTGCTGGCTAAGTCCTCCATTACGACACAAGCAACATCTTCCGCTTACTGTGATGGTAGTAGGAGATTTTCAAATATTGTCAGGTTATTCGTAACCAGGGAATATTTGTCTTTCTTTAAAAAAAATAAAAAGGCAGAACTATATCCGACGACAGCGGACATGGCCTACAGCAGGAGGTTTTCATCGAGACAACAGTTGACTGAGTTGACTCCACGGGTCCGGGTCAGGAGGTAATCCGTCGCCACTCCAGTACTCCCGGTCGGGAGGCACAGTGATACTCAGCGCGAACCCGAGGATACTGGATAGTCATCAGAAAAAGCCTTTGAACTACCCCCCTTACCCCCTCTTCATCGTCTAGTGAGAAGTGTCACGAGTTTAAAGTGTCTTTTTAACAAATATGACGGTCTCCTTGATTGTATATCTCCTTGACGCATGCGAATATTAATAGCCGAGCATTCTTGTACAAATATACCTTAATCTTCTTTGATGTTTGATATTATTATTCCACTTCTCAGATTTAAATTATACTTTTGAATATATATATATATATGGTAAGTTTTATTAAGCTTTGCATCCCGACGAAGATAGTTACAGACAGTTTAATTTAACTTTATAATTTAAAGTGGGCGTGCATATTAGATTATCTGTTGCTAACTAGTTTGAAGGTTGGGCCAATTAGTTCGCCACCGAAGCGATCTCGGGTGAACTTGCCGAACTCGAGCCAACGTTGGCCCAACGCGTACGAACTACCCCTCTACACAATCGCCTAAGCGTTCGAGTTGGAAGGTTGGGCGATCGTGTAGTCGTGGCATCAATTCGGCAGGCGATCCCGACGGACGTGTTTCGCGAAATACAAAACATGACTGAACTATGTGTATAAAAATGAAAAAAATAATTCAAATATGCAACTAACCAACAAATAAATGCCAAATATGCATTATACAAACAATAATAATAATAGAATAATTTATATAGCACCGTTCTTCATGAAAAATCACCTCAATAGCGAAATGCATGTAATCCGATGTATAATCGGGGCTAGTTGTTGTATTTTTTTGCGCCACAAACTTACTCAGGCTGCGCGTAAAAATAAAATACGGAGCTAAAAGAGGTGCAATACCTACCAACAAGCGGTGGGGACAATCAAATTAAAATACGTTATAATATTTTAACATATTATTTGATTGATACCTATTATTTATTTCCGATATTATGAGTACCTAATGAGAAACGAATTGTGTCAATATAACAGATTTCTGTAGACTTTTTATGAATATCGGTAGACCGATAGATTTTAGATAAAATGGAATTACTGGTTTGGAGTTCGTAATTGGAACGTTGGCCGATCGTATAGTTGTGGAATTTACAGTCACTACACGATCGGTCAACGTCCCAACTCCGAACCAAATTCGGGTTGGGACGTTGGGCGATTGTGTGATCGTAGCATCATACTGAACGGAAAATGTGTGGAGGCCGGAGCGATCTCGAGCCAACGTTGACCCAACGCGTACGAACTATCCCTCTATCCCAACTCGAACGTTTGGGCGATCATGTAGTCGTTGCATAAAATAGAAAACTAAAGCAATATTACAACACAAATCATTAACGCTACATTATCCAACCTACAATACTCAATTGTAGGATTCATCAAAGTGCTGGTATGGATGACGCCTTACTGAATAAATGGAGTCATCAAATATATCAACAATATCCCCAACCTTGTCGCCAAGATCATGAATCCTATTGGTTAATAAATGAGACTGATAGTTGATTGTGTGCGTGCTGCAGAAAAATGTTTCAATTTGTCTTGTGTTCCTCGTTGGAACATTTCATTTAATAGTGGCGAGGATGGCGAGGCTGTCTATTAGGTTCTAAATGATTCCATATAATACAAGTAGGCCGGAAATAATTCTCCTGTCAGACAGCGTAATTAGATACAAACAATTTACCAAACTAACATAATTAATATTTACAATTTAAGCTTAAAATTTATATAATGAAATTTTTCCTGAACCTGATTACATTTGATGGCAACGTGCTACACCAGCGCCCTCTAGCGGCCTGAGTTTTACGAATTGGTTGTTTCATACATTTTAATAGATTTTTCGGGAAATATAAAATCATAGAAATCGAAAAGTCAATAAATAAATCGTATTAGGTGATCTACTTATGATTTTACGTAGTTTTTGCTCATATGTATATTTTTAAAGAGGCTGTTCGGATTATATTAATATTAAAAGCTTCGTTGCTCGCGAACTGTTCATATAAAAGCAATACAGTCTGGAGGCCTATAGCCCGGGCCAATGGAGGCGGCATGTCGACAAAGCTACGCGTGTAATCAAATATCATAGACGACTAATAGCTTTGTCAAAATACGTAAAATAAGTAGACTCTCAACTTCAATCGAAAATTTACGTGAACAGTGACACAGAATTGTAGTAAGTGTCGTTTTACAATGTTTGGGTAATATTTTAGGATCTTCGCGTGAATTCAATGAAATTGATTACACATTTATGGTTCACGCAGTAATCGACCCTATTGTAGAGAGAGATGTGGGAGAATGCGAGAAAAATCACATTTTTCAATTTGAAAAATAACTCCACCGATGAAATCAGAGTATTAATATAATAATGGATGGTTGGCCACTACATGATATCCTATATAGGCAACAAGTGTGGTCTACTGTTAATCTCCAACGTAAATCCAGAACATCAGAATTTTTTTTAGCGAATATGGTTTTTGATTAAATGGCGTTGTAATTGACGTTCGTTATTGCACACGTACGTGCATTCCAGGCACGAAAATGGTTTATCTTTAGTGTGAGTTTGAGTATGAGAAGCCATATTGCTCTTTCTAGAGCACGTATACGTGCATATCGAGCACGAGAATGGTTTCTCTCCGGTGTGGGTTCTAGTATGATAAACCATAACACTTTTTTGATAGGACTTATAATGGCATACCGAACACGAGAATGGTTTTTCTCTAGTGTGAGTTTTAGTATGAGAAACCATAAATCTTTTTAGACGGCACTTGTAAGGGCACTCGGAGCACGAGAATGGTTTCTCTCTAGTATGGATTTTAGTATGAATAACCATGTTGCTTTTCTGAGAGCACTTATACGAGCATACCGAGCACGAAAATGGTTTCTCTCCAGTGTGGATTCTGGTATGAGAAACCATAATGCTTTTTTGATGGCACTTGTATGGACATTCAGGGCACGAGAATAGTGTCTCTCTGGTGTGGGTGTTAGTATGAGAAACCATAATGCTTTTTTTATAGCACTTGTAAGGGCATTCCGAGCACGAGAATGGTTTCTCTTTAGTGTGGGTTTTAGTATGTGACTCCATAATGCTTTTTTGATTACACTTGTACGGGCATTCCGAGCACGAGAATGGTTTCTCTCCAGCGTGCGTTTTAGTATGATAAACCATAATGCTTTTTTGATAGCACTTGTAATGACATTCCGAGCACGAGAATGGTTTCTCTTCAGTATGGGTTCTAGTATGAGAAACCATAATGCTTTTTTTAAGGCACTTGTATGGGCATTCCGAGCAGGATATTTTTTTCCCTCTAGTTTGGGTTTTTGTATGAAAGACCAAATCCCCTTTTCTACAACACTTCTCTTCAGTGTGGGTTCTAATATGATAAACCAGTCTGCTTTTTAGACAGGATTTGTACGCGCATTCCGAGCATGAGAATAGTTTCTCTCCAGTGTGGGATCTAATATGATTTACTAAATTATCTTTCCGACTGCACTTAAAATAGCATTCCGAGCATGAGAATGGTTTTTCTCCAGTGTGAATTCGAATATGGGCAGCTAAAATGCTTTTACAACGACCCTTGTAGGCACAAGTGGGACACGAAAATGACCTTTTCCCGGTTACTGATCGTTTTGGTTCCAAATCTTTTGTACCAATAATAGATGAATTCGACGAAATAAACTCTGAAAAAGAAAATTAAAATTATTAATGGCATTTAGGCAGTTAAAGGAAAACCTGAAGTAAAGTTTCCCTTCTGTGGGTTGATAACTTTACTTGTCTTCACTCAAATGCTTGAAAAAATCTAATGAACAAATCCAAAAACTACTTGAAAACGTTGTGTATTTAAAATAAAACTCTGATTACAAGAAACACTTGTTTATTTATTAAAAAAATAACACGATATACGGAAACTCGGTGTATTGGATTTGGGGAACCAGGAAGCTAAGTTCCTTTCAATTCAATCTATCTGACTGTCCTCGAGGGGTTCCGAGATATCCTACTGTACTGTCTTGCCGACAGTGTCATTTATGTGAGACAGTCGAAACTAAGATATTATAGAAATTAAAGAAAATATAAACACAATTAAAACAAAATTTCCAAAATTGGAAACCAATTTGGTTCCGCTGTTAAACCTATGAGTTCATTCATAGACTGTCTCCACACAGTATTTCCCTATAGGTACAAGCACAATAAAATAAATGGGTACAAAGAATGTGCATAGATGTAAAAATAAAAATAAATTAATTAAAAATCTAAGAATGAAAGCAGTTTCCTTCAAGGCCGGTTTTTAGTTGAATTACTACACAACTGATTTTTTATTACTGCATCTACATACGCATATTTCCTGGACAACCAAGGCAAGGAGTCTAGAGGTTCTTATTTTGCCGAATTGCTTTAGATTGACCTGTCAGTGGCTGAGTTGGCATCGCGTTTGGGTCTCACCCAGGAGTCGTAAGTTCAATTCCTCGGCTGGCTAAGTCCTCCATCACGACACAAGCAACATCTTCCGCTTACTGTGATGATAGTAGGAGATTTTAGAATATTGTCAGGTTATTCGTAATCAGGGAATATTTAACTTTCTTTAAAAAATATATTAGAAATACCCATCACAAGCTACTCAGCGCCGAAGACGTATAATATGGGGATGTCAATTGCAGAAAAACTCAACTCATATCCATCGTTTAGACTTGACATAGACAGATTGATGGAAGACATACCTATAAAAAAATTACGATTACAGCGCCGTTTGGTACTAAAATCACCCAGGGGCGCTTTAGATCTAATTAAAGCTTGTAGCCTATTTTAAATAGATGTGTTTTTATACTGTTCATAAAGGTTTCGAAATTATTTTCTGGCCTAAAACCAAATGGAAGGTCATTCCAAGAATGTGGACCCAGCATATTAAGCTTTGTCCTCAAATTTAGCGGCATTCGTACGAGAGGGTTCAACAAGTCTGTTCGACGCATCAGACTTGTCCGACCTTGGCGTGAGTTGCCTCTAAGTAAGATTGTCCCTCACGAAGAAATCAGTCAAGTCTGATGGTGTCAGCTCATTCAGTGCCTTATATACCATAAGACAAATTTTAAAGTGTACTCTTTCTGTGCATAACTTTAGAATGACCTGTGAGCGCGCATGTTGCCGCCCCCTTCCCCGCCACTTTCTCCACGACTTGTACACTTATTAACACATACAAACCGACTACATATTTACATAAATGAACTTAAGTTTTAAAATGTATTAATGAATTAAAAAATTACTTCGCATTCACCACTTTATTCATATCACAGATATCAACATGTTTTGAAAGCAATGCTTACTTCATCAGCGTATATTAAGAAAGTGGTGAATACAAAGTAATTTTTTAATTCATTTATTAATAATGACGCCACAAGTGGATGCCAATCTTTTGAACAAATTTTATAATTTATTTTTATTACCTACCCACAAACACAAAATGAACACATTTCATACATTTTAATATTGATGGTGGTATTACAATATACATACTATTGCATTTTATGTGGCATCAGATTCATCAAATCGCCCAAGGAATTAATCAGAAGTTGAAAACATCAACATTGCCGTTAAAACTAATTTCCCCAAACGATTCACTTAAACGTCGAAAGTCAATGAACTAACATTTACTATTATTGTTGTAATTTCTAATAGCTATAAATAAAATTAATAATATGGTTTAAATACGGGGAAACACATTATACATGTAAAAACCTCACAGAATAGAGAATTTAAATTATTTTCTAACTAAATCTGTTTTACCGAAAATAAATCATTATTTAAAAAACCGGTACAAATTAGAGTGAATAAAATCATATAAACAAGTCGTCACAACGTGGATTAACCGCAGTTTGAAAATGGCCTTGAACGCCGAAACAGCTGTCACAATAATAAAAACTAAAAATAATTGCAGAACTTAATTAAATTGACATTATTAAATTTGATTTATATTAAATTTAAAAAAAAATTAACGTCTACCTGTCCTCTTGTTCTTTACAATTGGCGTCAGGTGTTACCTGAATGCAAATGAATTACAATGGATTTAAATGAACAACCGTTTTATCACACGGAATGAATGGATTAATATCTCAAAAACGCGAGTATGGGTGGAGTTACATCGTCGCTAGCCACGCGCGGGTGATGCGATGCATGCAGAGGGGGTCGCAACTGGTCGTTCTTAAGTTGAACCGACAATAGATGATCTGCTGTGTTGAACACTCCTTGTAGTCTGTTCTAATGTACATTAGGCAGAGCAGCACACAAACTATTGCAGTAGTCCAATCTAAATACTACAAGAACATTTACAAGAGTCTTAGTAGAATCTGTTGGGATACATCTTCTCATGGATTTCAATAGTAAGACATGGTAAAGGAAGTGACTGGTATTAGTGCAGAAACGCTATGCTGTTCCAGGCTGCAGTCTGCATCAGCGACCAAACCTTAGATAAGAGAGACTACTGGAAGATTAAGATAATAGCTTACCTTGGTTTTGGTCGATCAATTCCAGATGAAATAAAGACTCTTTTTTAATGTCAGGATAGTCAATATATATTTCAGAGTGTGCGCCACATTCCTCTACTGCTAGAGTACTTGGTTCACACTCGATCGCAGAAGCGTCTCCTGTCTCCCGTCTGGTGATCCCGTACTGCAATATTGTTTTACAGTGGGATGTTGGGCACTTTTCTTCGGAGTGTGTCTCCGGTTCGGACTTTATGACACCGATATCCGAGGTCAAAAGATCTATTTCAGGTACATAATCCAAGCATTCCTTCTTGATATTCTCGACTTCCATTTCTACATAACATGTAGAAGGTATTACACGACCGTCTTTATCTTGAGTCCTTGGCTCCATCTTGATGGTGACGTTACCGGGGCTGGGAAGATCCATGGCGGCTGTAAGAACGCATGTAGTGCTTGAATCCGATTTTTTTTAATAAAAATAATCTTTGTACCATTCTTACACTCGCTTATTTCAGACCGGACCACATAGTCATTTTATAGTAAAACAAAAATGAATCGTGAAAGTTAGAACAAATCTCTGGACTTTATTTAATGTGTTTATTGAGATTTGACGTTGACTAGACAGCTCATCACAGAAGGACTCGCGTCTATGCGAATTCTGGCGCGATAAAAAGCCAATATAAAGCCAACCCCATAATTGAGCGATGACAGATAGGTTAAATGATGTCATAGACAAATAACACCCAAGACAAAAATTTCTGTACGGTGTAGTGATGGGCAAAACCGATCATTTTGAGAATCGAAATATGCAATCATTATGATAAATAAATATTTCGAATAAATGGCTCGGAATTCAACAAGATAGATAGTTTTGGTCAAAGGCTGCATTTTTGCTCCATTAAGGCTGCTCTCTGACGGTCCGGTGAGGAATGAACAATTCACTCGCTACTGGAGACACTGCGCAGAAAAGTCCCACAATGGACTGCGTTGCAAACCGTTACCTTACTTTAGCAAACTTGACTTTTCTGTGCAGTGTCTGCAGTAACGAGTGAAATGTTCATTTCTCACCGGACCGTCAAAGAGCAGCCTTAGATCGGTAAGTATTGTAATTCGAAACCACGTTAAAAAAAAGTTTTGGGGTTAACAAAAAAAATTTTTTGGTAACACCAAATTAAATTTTTTCCCACTTAACAGACCTTTCCACTCTAAAGACCAGACTATAGACCATTCTAAAAACTTTTTAATTTCCTAATTATCCCTTCTCGAACTACCTTTAACGATTGTAATTCCCTAATTACTTATTCTTGTCCTCCCCTCCCCACCTAACTCTAACTGATCTATATTGTAATTTTAAACTTTAGTATACATTGATACCTGAAGAAGTGAACATCGTTTCACGAAACATGTTGTATTGCATCAATAAATAATGATGTATACAAAAGTAATTTGTTTTAATTAAAAAAATAAATTTTCATACTTACACAATAATTCTAAAATTTCCATTAAATATTATACTTTCTTGATGGTAAGATACTTAAAATAATAAAAATTCTATTACTATTTTTTACGTTAATCATTCATATTACCCACTCGCAGACAACACCTATGTGGGTTTCCATTTCTTACTATTGTAATATAAACAATCATGGATGTAAGAAAATTGAATATGATTTCAGATAAAACCATGGGAAAAATGAAGGATAAATAAAAATAATAAAAACGATTTAGCACATTGGGATGGTTTACATTAGAAGCTAATCATATTACAAAGTTAAATAGCCTTCTTATTTAAGAAAAAAATGGATAATAATGCATGGACATACCTAGTAAGTATTATAACTGATTTTTAAGAATGTACTGTTTATGTCTAAATAAATAAATTAAAAAAAAAAAAATTAGACGATAATCTTCCCAACTTCACAAAAGAGTCAGAATACCACATTTGACAGACAAAATGTACTGAATTCAAAAACAAAATTATGAATTCATTGTTCATATTACTACTTCGGTTAATTGATGATATCATAAAAACATTTAAAATCCAATATCACTGTCACCATTCGATAATAAATTAGCAAAGAATAATTTGCGTAATACCAAATGCGTATCAAATATTTTGTAGATATCATTAACAATATTCCTATTAAAAAAAGTCGCGATTGTCAAGCCATCCGATGTATATTTGACATATCTCAAAATAAAACGTCTCGAAGTGTAGAAACATTGTCTCGGTTTGCGTTATCGAATAACTTCGAACATTTCTCGAAGTTGAACATCGGTTATGTTCTAATTATAGATCGTATACCGTATCTCGATTTTTATAATCGATTATCACGGATTCCGTTTTGGAATTAATTATGATATTTCGTAGGTTATCATATTTTGAACATAAAAATCGATAATATTGTCTGACATGAAATTTCGGTTGAAGTACGAAATGCATTGACAATGTCGAGGAATATTTCGAGAGTTGGTGATCGATATTTAATTAATTCAGCTGATCGCTATATGTACACATTGGTACATTACACATGGCAGAATTTACAAACAATACACATGATCGAATTCACAGACCTACGTACATTAAAACATGCGCGTCACAATTCCTAATTATTTTACCCGACTTAAACAACTTGAATAAAATGCACAATAGGCTAACAACTTATATTATTTGCAAACTGGAAACCATCATAAAGCTTAAAGAGTTACTTATTATTTTGGAACGTCTGCATAAGTTGACAAATATTGGCAACGTCCTTCGGAGACTATCCACAGAGACGTGAAGACTCTGGACCCTTGATAGTGATCAGAAAAGGGAAGTGCCTTTGAACTTTTGTAATAATTCTTCCTTCGCCCCGCGAAAACTAAGACTTTTACGCAACATTTAAAACCTGAAGATAAAGATTTTTTACGTAGAATTAAGCACTCGACCCTTTAATTTTAATGATCTTTTTGTACCTAGTTAAGATTAACTCTAATTTATAACTAACCCCCCCCAATGTCCCGTCTGGAAGAATAAACGACTTATCGTAATACACAAAGTGAGTTTTAGTTCCGATATTTTTGTGTTATTCCAATTGATATTATGAACCCACCTTAGTATGAACATAACACGCTTTGGGGCTGTTTTGCATTGCGTAAATGTATAAATTATTCCAATGAAAGTAGGTACTGCAATGAGCTCACTCTCGAAAGGATCGTTTCTATATTTGCCTTTGTCTATGGTTATATTAATCTTTGACGTTTCTTTTGCCTCTCCTACATAATTGTCGACAGTTCTACATTACTATTGTATAAATTACACAATACCTGTGTTCATTTTACATTGATTGAGGTTTTTTCAATAACCATAACACTTTTATCGCAAAGTTTTTCAAATTCAATCACAATTTACTTTTAAATTGTCGTTTCTTTAACACATTGCAATTGCCCGCTGCGCTTCGCCTTGTACTTAAGTAGGTTCATGTTATGTTGACTAAGCTCCTGCTGCTCGGTTACCATAAGAATATATCGCTCAAGACCTTTCAATCAATCTATCATGCAATTATTATTTTCTCTGTCTATGTATCGCCCCCTTTATTTCGATAATTATTTTTCTGTTAAATGTAAGCGCATTTCTGTTTTATTTTAATATTATTTATAAGTTATCACAGCCTCGCCATGGATCTTCCTGGCTTCGGTGAAGTCACCATCAAGACTGAGCCAGGGACTCAAAATGAAGACGACCGTGTAATACCCTCTAGATATGTTGAAATAGAAGTACCGAATATTAAGGAGGAATGCTTGTATTATAATATACCTGAAATGAATATTGTGACCTCGTATGTTGGTGTCATAAAGTCCGAACCGGAGACACTCCCCGAAGAAGAGTGTTCAACATCCCATTGTGATGGAATATTACAGTACGGGATTATCAAACAAGAGACAGAAACCTCCTCTGCGATCAAATGTGAACCGGGGACTCTAGCGGCAGAGGAATGTGGCCCATACTGCGAAATAGATATTGACTATCCTGATATTAAAAAGGAATCTTTCGTTAATCTAGAAAGGATTAACCAAAGCAGTGGTAAGATGTTTTTACTTCTTTTCTTCACCACATTGATTGGGGGGGACTAGAAATCCCACCCGACCTAGTTTACTACAAATTACTCATAAAAAGTTTGTTTATTGATAGGTTTGTTGGCGCACTCTAGCATTCCATCTCGGATTGCTCCGGTTATCGAAAGAAGGGCTATATTTTGTGTTCGTCAGTACCTGTACTAACTTGATGTGCGTTTGTGACTAACCTCCTTCTATGCGAAATCTGAGCAGAGACACTTGAGGGTTTAGAGTCCTTTAAAAATTATAGATTCGTTTAATTAAAAATTTGGAGTCCTTCACGTGCACCCTGAAGTAGTAACCATAAGTTACTTATACCGGGGTGGGAAAGTTCTGAGTAACCTCAACTGTGCTACTAAAACACCTAGTTTTTTAAAATGTATTTAGTTATAATTTCTTCAAAAGATTGGTATTCACTTTGTAGAGCCATTATTAATAATTTAATTAAAAAATATTTTGTAATCACCACTTTATTAATATATCCATATCAACATGTTTCGACAGCGATGCTTTCCTCAGCAGGAATATATACAGCATACATAGTATTCAATCATATATTATTCTATATATTCCTGATTAGGATCGTTTCCGAAACATGTTGATATGTATATATTAATAAAGTGGTGATTACAAAGTAATTTTTAATTCGTTTATCTATTTAATTACGTGGATACATTTATATAGAATATAAGATAATATTGTACAATAGCAATTGACAATGAAGAATATTTAGACAGGTGAAAGTGATTAAAATGTGTACATATGCTATTATGTCTTGTCAAGTCAATATTAGTTCCCACCTAGCCAGATTGCCTGTTATAAAAAATTAAATGCTCCAGTTATGCGTGGTGTAATATTTTGTAATTTTAAATAATAAAGTGTGTTTTGAATAATAGGTAGGAAAAATTTTAAGTGATAATATTTAATAAATTTTCAGACCCCCCTCTACCCAAAAAATTTGGTTACTATTGGACCGATGGATAACGTTTTGCAGGTTTTTTTCTGGGGGGGGACTTATTAGATTCTAGATATTATATGACAAGGAGATACTCTCTGGTGTGACTTCTTTTAATATATCTATGATTCACTTTAAAAAAAAATCCAAATTTTTGTGTACTTGGATTTAATTTTGACGAACATCCTGAATATTAAATTCTTTGAAAGGATCATTGCTACAGAATCCATGGGGTTTACGCAAAATGATCCCTATTTAATTTGACATTCTTTGAGGCATCCCTTCGCTCCCCAACATATCTCTCTAGAGTGCATCTTTTCTTTAAAATCTTCCGTATCGATGCATGGCAAAGTGTTCTGGTTTCCATGTCATGCAAAACAATTTATAATAACGAACTGTCCTGATTCTTCATATTGTTTTTGGTAAAGATTACAGTAGTTAATGTATTATGGCAAACATATGGTAACGACTGCAATCATGAACTAGCATTTGGTTCAATTTGGTTTGTTAACTGAAAACTTTTTTTTCTTCTGCCTTAACAAAAAACAATTATCGGGAATTTTCATAGGAAACCGCCCTCGAAGGAAACCATTTTCGTACTTATGTATAGGTCACCGGTCCTCAACACAGGCTTGCCCTATTGAGGTTAAAAATTCTAACGCTCAAAAAGATACAATGTAAAGAAGCAATAAATAAATAAAATTGATGATCCTAATTGGTATCCCATTTTTCAAACCATAATACATACGTCTTTTCTTCATTTTCACTAAGTCTTTCGTGTTTAAAATTTGTCTAAACGGGTCTATTAAAAAAAACAAACATAATGAATGAACAAGGAAAAAAACATATTGTAATACAAAAAGTTTCCAAGTTAAGTATTATCATGTATTTGTGTGAAAACTGATAATGTTTCCAATATTCAGAGGGTTGGGTACATTTCTTTTGACTTGTTGATTGTCTGTCACATATTCCCGATGCCATTAATAATTTCAATTTTGTTTTTCAGAATTCGTTTCGTCGAAATCATCTACTATTGGCAAAAAAGAACCGAAAGCTAAAAATATCGTCACAAAAGAGAAATTGTTTTCCTGCCCTACTTGTACCTACAAGAGTTGTCTTAAAGGCGATATGGTTTCTCATATACGAACGCATACCGGAGAGAAACCATTTTCTTGTTCGGAATGCACATACAAGTGCAGTCGAAGTAACAGATTGGCTGTTCATTTTAAAACCCACACTGGAGAGAAATCATTCTCCTGTTCAGAATGCCCTTACAAGTGCAGTCGGAAAGATGTTATGGTTGTTCATGTTAGAACCCACACTGGAGAGAAACCATTCTCATGCCCGAAATGCACTTACAAGTGCAGTCGGAGAAATAATATGGTTGTTCATATTAGGACCCATACTGGAGAAAAACCGTTTTCGTGCTCGGAATGCACATACAAGTTCTATCAAAAGGGCGATTTGATTCGTCACACTAGAACCCACACTGGAGAGAAACCATTTTCGTGCTCAGAATGCCCATACAAGGCTACCCAAAAAAGTACGTTTCTCATTCATAGCAGAACCCACACTGGAGAGCAACCATTTTTCTGCACAAAATGCACCTACAGATTTAGTAACAAAAGCAGTTTGGCTATTCATCTTAAAACCCACACTGAAGAGAAACCACTCTCGTGCTCGGAACGCACTTAGAACTGCTACGACGAATGTTCATTTGTTCATTCTAGAACAGACAGTCGAAGGAAACCATTCTCGTGCCCTGAATGAATTACAAGTTCAGTTGGAAAAGCGTTTTGGCCATACGTGTTAAAACCCACACTGCAAAAACATCATTCTTGAGTCCGAAATGCAGTATTTTTGCAGTCAAAATAGCGGAATGCTTCGTCATACTCGAACCCACAATTTCGCGATATAACAATAAATAATTTCGCGCGAGGCCCGGCAACAACTAACTTACCAATGGTGATGCCCCTGGACAACTTACTAGGTTAATTAATTGCCTCGCAGGAAACTAGGGTGTTTCCCCATGACCTACAACAAGTTAATATAAGTACGAACTATATATTATGTTATAACTATATTATCTGCCTACTTGCAACCTTTTTTTTTAAACTATTTTTATCCCTCTAATTACCAGTTTCTTATATAGTTATGTAAACTATGTTTTTGTGTGATTTTTATCGCTTTTGCAATGTATTAGTGTATATATGATCATATATAGTGTAACTAAAAATACATACATTAATATTAAAAACAATATTACTGACTAAAAATGTACATGCATTTATGTACAAAAAATTAATGTTAAGAATAATAAAAATTCTGAATTCAATTCTTACATAAAAAAGTGATTAAATCATTATAAATTAAGTAAAAAAAATAACCAAGGAAAACTGGCTACCTGTATTACAATCCACAATCCATGTGCTCAAACAAGCGCAAGTATTTTTAATATTATTCTTTGTGGTCATATCACGGATGAACTGATATTACAACTATGAAATTAAATGCTAAATTCAAAAAATAATAAATTACAATGGATCTCACATGGTTCAGTCGTGTCTATTAGAAAAAAAAAGAAGAATTATATCGCCTGACTAAAAATAATTCTTCACGATAAAAAAATTTATCTATTTATTAGGAATATGGGAACAAATTAACTTCTTTAATAAAAACAACTAAAGAAAACTTTATAAAAAAGAAATTTATATGACTAATCATAAACTAAGCAAAATATAAACTAAGATAGATTCGACTATCTTAACAAACGGATTGCAATCTTTGGAGTACAGACGTCAGGTGGAATAAACTGTCCTTGTTCTATCGGTATTTTAATGGAAAATTCTCTGAGGAACTAGTGTCATTGATCCCTTCGGCACCGGTGCATAGTCGGGAAACACGCCTAACGCGCGCCTAACACATGTCACATGAGAATGGGTCGCTTCTACGACTCGTTCTTGTTTTCAACAGCTCGGCTGTGGAATGATTTCTGTATTTCCTTCATCATACAACATGGGTCTCTTCACTCCTTCCTGTTCTCTAAAATAACCCTCCACACAGCATCATAAGGCTCGTGAGAAATTGATTCCCTTAGGCCTCCTATGTGGAGTAACTGTAAAAAAAGCACTCAAGACTTAAGTTATTTCCATCACGAAATTCAATAACTATTCCGGGTGCACCAAAGCATTAGTTTTTGATAACGTCGCTTTACAACACTTCAGAGAACTTTTAAATTTTATTGTGTTCAAAAAAAAATAGAGAATGCATCAACTTAAAAGAATATAGAAGTAAGTAATGTTTGTCTAAAAAATATTTTTTAAAATTTTATTTATTTATTTATAAACGCCCCGACGGGCTTTTACATATTTTAACATCATACATCGTGTTGTGTACAATATAGAAAGAAATAAATAAAGGTTTTAAATTAACGAAAAAAGAACATGATACATAATAGGTATATAAGTGAAACATATATACATAATAATGTATACGTGCATGACACAGAGAAGGTGAAAAGGGAAAAGTTTTAAGTTGCAGATAATAATTAGAAAAATAAATAAATTGTAATCTGATGCACATGATACATAATACACAAATAAATAATCTAATAAAAGGCCTTTTTTATAGATTTGGTTTTTAAACACCTGTGAACTGTCTTCCATTAGATTATTTTCTTTGGGGGTATGTGAAGTCACTAGTCTGTGCTGATAAACCAGAGACGTTGGACCATTTGGAAGTGTTATTTCCGGTATACGGCCCCAGTTGCTAGATAAGCTTGTCGAAAATTGCACTTCACGATTGCGCTTCATTCGAGCTAGACGTACCACTCGTATGCCCCAAATCATATTTAAACAATAATGGCATAAAATTATCTATTAAATAAAGCCAATATCATAGACATTGACATTATTTTTATGTGTTTTTTGTTTCATTCGTATATTATGAGTGCATGATATGGTTACAGAGGCAATGTGTTTTTATATTTCAGATGATATAAAAATGTAAGTAATACGAACTATGAAATTCCACAATACGTAATATATTGTATGATAAAGAGGAAAATATAAGTTTAAAGTATAAGTTTTTGGATTGAGCATAAAAGGATATTAAAAGTGTAATAAGGAACGAAATTCGTTTTGTTCTCTTTTTTCTAAATAATGACGTTCAGACATGAACAGCAGAATACTTCGTTTTTTTCACTGGAGTTCCTTATTATACAATAGTTCCTATACGATGCTATTATAATCTTTGCTAAGTAAACATATCATTGAGATTTCTTTCAACCCTGCGCAAAACTTACATTAAATATGTCAATACTAAAGGTATAGTTGTTTCCAGGTGTATGTGGGCACATTTGGCAATTGGTCTTGGAATTATTGTTGCAGACAAAATGTTTTGCCGCGTAGGTCGATGAGGTAGGTTGAAGTTGACTAGTTGCAGAAATTCACAACAGTCTAATATGGAGCAAATAATATGAAATTAAAGTTAAGTCAATTCTTTCTCTTCTATTTTTTAGGGTGTGTATTTTAATGTATAATTTCGGTTTTGAATTGGTATGCGTAGTTTAACGTCAATGAAACGTAAAAATTTGCACTGCACGTGCCCTATTTTTTTATATGAATAAGATAGTATGGGGACCACAGTATTGAATTGTACTCTAATAAGTTGCCCACTAAATTCACAATTTTTATAATTTCCAGCAAATCAAATTCTTTGATACTTCTAATTATAAATCCCAAAACAAATAATAGAGTAAATTTATGAATAAAGTGCAAAATAGTGTCCCCAGGGTCTTGTTACAATAATGCCCAACGTCAATGAAATCTTTAATTTGTTAAAATCTTCTATTTGCTTATGGTTTAAGTCATCCGTTGTCTATGAAAATTGATACCTTCGCTCCGTACGTCACTACTTGCAACCTTCTGCTATACACATTGACAGCGCGCCGTGAATGTGACTGCAAGAAAGTTTTACATTACCATAGCATCCTTAATACGCATTTTATTTTGAAATAATATAATTATAATAATAAACACGCAATTTTAGTTGGGGGAGACACTAAATAAGAACATATGAAACAGGATCTAAGGTTCATAGTTTGGGTTTTATAATTTTTTGCAAATACGGGCGTAAGTGCTGTTTACTAACCCAATGACGTCATAGAAGTGTTCAGTTATATGCTTTACAAGCTCACACAAGACCGTATATTTTAATTTCAAAATGAGAGATACGTCTTTGATTACACGACGACTTGTAAAGTGGCTTCCACGCGAGCCTCGGCCCAATACTAAAAAGCCATGGCTTCGAAAGGTTCGACCATCCGGTCGTCCTTTCCTAAAGTTAGTAGGCTTGACTTTAGGAAAGGCGACCGGATGAATAAAAAGAATTTGATAAGATGGACTGAGAGGTTCAGCGACTCTTCCCCTTACATTAATTACAGGACACTTTCCCTACATCTGTATGTTGTTTAGTCTTTATTCAGTTAGCCAGCAGTATTTGGGATAAGGATTTATGTGGCAATTTTCTTTTTACGACCATTATTAGTAATGAAAACTGTGATTTGATGTACTGCATACAAACTGCCACTTATTTAAAATGGTCTGTTGCAGGTCTCACATATTGTGAACTTCACAGCGTTACTCTCAAGCAAAGTCTTGAACCTTCCTAACCCAGATAGTGTCACCGTCAAGACGGAGCCAGGCATTGGAGAAGAAGGCGGAGGTGAAATGTCGAATAAAGATATGAAGGAGTGTCTGGTATACTCTGCGAGAAGTGATTCGATTACCGGTAAGAATGATACGTACACAGTTTTAAGATGCGTTTGGATGTTCTATTTCTGTTTCATTTTCGAGTTATTTGCGAGGAACTCTGGTTCGTGACGCATTTATTTTTGTATTTCCTGCTTTTAAAACATTTTATATTTCTAACAATATGTCATTTACCCGTCTCAGAACAGACATCGTCTAGTGAGACGGGTAAAGTACATGTAAATGTTTAAATTTTATGCCAATAAACGCCCGGGTTGCCGTCAATGAAATGATTCCCTCTTCAAAAGGTGGCCAACCTCTCAAGTAATCTCCACAATACCATCGCGATTTTTTAAAATTGTGGTTTCACTTGACAGTGTTTTCTTTTCTTCAAACTTCGATGGTCGCTTTATTGGAATCTAAGTTTTTCTTTGAGGAACTGCATTTCTGAATTTATTGACAGTCTACCTTATTGTTTTTTTTTTAACTCCCCTTCTGCTCTACTTCCACTCAAACTCAAATCAAGTTTGAATGAAAATTAAATTTGGTATACCTACATAAAATATCTTTATGGTGTCAAATTGGTAATATTGTGATTCGAAAATATCCATGCAACAACTATGGGAATATAAAATTTTTCTAATAACAAAATAATTTTCTATATTTTCAGAATCAATTCGTCATCCTAGACGACTTAAGAAGAATTGCGAGCATGGGAGTAAATCTAGCAAGAATTTCGGGCATACGAAACCGGTTGCTTCATCCTCGAAAGCATTCACGTGTTCCGAGTGCAATTCTCTTTTTCACAAAAGTCTATTTTAAAGAATCACATGCTTTCACACTGTGGAGAAAAACCTTTCTCGTGTTCTAAATGCAACATTTCCTGTTCGACAAAGTCAAATATAAGGAGTCACTTACTGACTCACTGCGATGAAAAACCATTCTCGTGTTCCGACTGTGATTATTCATGCAACCAAAAATCTGAATTACGGAAGCACGCATTTATACACAGTGGAGAAAAACCTTTTTCGTGTACCATCTGTAATTTCCTTTGCTCCCGAAAGTTTCATTTAAAGAGTCACATGATGACTCATAGTGGAGAAAAACCATTCTCATGTTCCGAATGTAAATATACGTGCTCACAAAGTTCGAGTTTAAATTTGCACATGCGGACTCACAGTGGAGAAAAACCATTCAAGTGTTCCGACTGTAGCTACGTGTGCTCAAGAAAAGCGCATTTAAAGATGCATATGGTAACTCACCGTAAAGAAAAACCTTTTTCTTGTTCTGTCTGCAACTATTCATGTTCATTAAGATCATATTTAAAGACTCATATGATGACCCACCGTCGAGTAAAATCATTGTCTTGTTCTGAATGTGCCCACGTGTGCTCAAATGGTTCGCTTTTAAAGACCCACATGCTGACTCACATTGGAAAAAAGCCGTTCTCGTGTCCCAAATGTAACTTTGTTGGATCAAACAGTTGGAGTTTAAGGAGGCATATGCTGGCTCACAGCAAATAAAAATCAATAAGTTAGATTTAATATTACGATTATTCGTTAAATAGTTTTATTTTTGACACGAACCAAGTAAGCCAGCTGGAGGCCTTTTATTCAATATGTTTTTTGTTGAAGGTTTTATATATTGTATTTGTCTTTTCATTTATACATATTTACGTCTTTTATATTATGCGAGGCACCCTAGCTTTAGTAGTCATTCACCAAGACTTTTTATTTATATTTACTGTTAAAAATATCATAACAAGTTATAAAAAATCGTTATAATATTCAGAATGCACATTTATTTGACTTAGTAAAAACCTTATGACTAATATGTTGGCCTAGCTATTTTCAGTAAAACAAACCCTTCTCGTGTTCCAGGGCTATTTCATAATTATTTCCCTCGGATTTCAGCGGCACACTCTTTCACACAGTACACACATCTTAAACACTGTATAAACCGTTAACGTTAGCATAATGTTGATGTCTTACATAGTTTCTAGTATTAATGTGACTTTTTTAAACTCAGTTTTGATAAAAAAAATGTATCGGATGTGAGTTGCTTGTGAACGTAATCCCTAAAACGCAATAAATTACATATTAGGAGTATAGTTTTTCGTTTCCTTTGCCACGACGTTCACCTTTACTGAAATAAGGGATTGTTTTGTCGACTTACTCTCCATTTCAGGCCACTGATATGTGTCTTTATGAACTTCCAAATACGTTGGAAACAAAATATACCATGACGTAAGTGTATTTGAACTAAATAATATCTTTGAAGATAAACTCTATAAAACTTCAGCACTAATTTAAACTTCAATTCTAATACTGTACTTAAACTGGTTGACGTTTTCCTGGCCTTGCTGGTTGTTGTGTATGATTTGAGGTAAATTTTTCAGGTTTTGAACTGTAGTAAACTGGGTGTAATTATTGTAAAGTTTTATATAACTTTTTGTTAAGAAGTAAAAATAAGATTTTTTTCAAATTATAATAACTTGTTACATAGGTAACAGAGCGGTGGTGATCGCAATGGAAGTGGATGGTGGGAAAAGGCCTGTTGGGGGGTCTTGGTCGGATGAACGCGGTTAATTTTGTCAATTTGTAGTGTCACGGGTGTAGTCCCATCCCGTCTTTTACATATCCCCTCACTCTCTGATATTTTAAGATAAGCAGCATTTTCTTCCTCAAAAATTGTGTTTTATTAAATCTTACTAACTTACCATCACGCCGTTTCTCCGCATGGGTAGGCAGATAGGATGGATCGCTAAACAACTCGATCTTGGCACATACTTCCTACTTCATTATAATTTATCCATCGTCATATACATATCCTTTTGTTATTGTGACTCTTGAATTGGTTCAACTCAAGTATTTGGCTTACTTGATCGTGCCATGTCTTCCTCGGATGTCCCGACTACTTCTACCATTCACCTTCATGCTTTAGAAAATTATATGTTTGAAAATTTGTTTGGTGAAGAATTGCTGCAAATGACCACAAGATGCAACATTATTGGCACCATCATAAACACTGATAGCACCTGTGCTTTGATGCAGGGGGAAAGAAGCGAGGTCCCTTGGCCTGCATTTGGAGCTGAGTGACTACGTTCACGAGTGGCATCAATTGAGCCATAGTTCGACGAAAATTCGAAGAAAAAGATCGGAGTACTGGATATCGAAGATTGAGGGTGAACATTCTGACCCCCAACGACTTTGGAACTCGCTCAAAACTGTCATGCGTGAGTCATAAAATTCAACTACAGCTGCGCTAAGTCCGAAGGATTTTTCAGACTTTTTCCTAGAAAATATCCAAAACATCCGAGCCACGACAGCGTCAGCACCTCCACCTACATTCACCACCTACAGCGGTGAATCTCTGATAAAGTTCAGACACACTAGATCGGCAGAAGTCACAAAAATTGTGTCTAGTTCTCTAAATAAACAATGTGGATTAGACCCGATTCCAACGTCGCTCTTCAAAAAATGTTTTAAACATGTAGTGCCCTTCCTAGTGTTCCTCTACAACAAAACTTTTGACTTAGGCGAGGTGCCACTACTGCTCAAAGAGACTGAATTATTGCGCGTGTTGTCAGATTTGATGCTTGCAAACGAGTCTGGTAAGCTAGCTTTGCTATCATTATTAGATTTGAGTGCAGCATTTGACACCATCGATCATAATATATTGATCGACAGACTGGAAAAGACTTTTGGACTGGGTGGCGAAATCATTCAGTGGATTAAATCCTACCTCTACCTCTGTGGCCGAACCCAATCTGTACAAGCGGGTGGTAAAAACTCTCCCTTTGTAACCCTTACTTCTGGAGTCCCCCAGGGTTCAGTGATGGGACCCCTACTTTTTTTTTGTTCATCAACAATGTTATCAAAATAATAGAATCATTCGGACTTCTTTCCCATTGCTATGCTGACGATCAGCAAATCTACTTATATTGTGCACCGAATGAGAAAGACAAATTAAAAGAAATTACTGTCAAATGCATAGCCGCCATTACAAAATGGATGTCTTCGAACAAATTAAGATTAAATCCATCCAAAACAGAATTTCATTGGACAGCAACAAAAAAGCGCAAATCAATGTTAGATAAATTTCCTCTCACTACTTCGGGCTGTAACATCATCCCTAAAAGAGGCGTTAAACTTCTAGGTGTGCATCTAGCTGCAGATCTTTCACACAAATGGTGAACTCAGGTTTCTTTCACCTGCGCCAAATCAAATCAATACGGAGAAATATTCCAGCTAATAGCACAAAGATGTTGGTAAATTCTTACGTTGTTTCTCGACCTGATTACTGCAACGGCATATACGCAAGTCTCCCCAAAATATATACTGACAAGACTTCAGTCAGTTTTCAATGCTGCAGCAAGGCTGATAACCGACGTTTCCAAATACTACATATCTCAACATCTGCGGAATCTCCATTGGCTTAAGTGTCCAGAGAGGATCCAGTTTAAATTATGCTGGATTGTCTTTAAGGCGATACACGACATGGCACCACCCTACTTGGCGAAACTATGCACTCCAAACGATGTCAACACTAGGCAATCATCTGTTCGATCAGCGTCTTCAACGGCCATAGGAAGACTCTCAGTACCTAAACGCAATCCCAATACCAATTTCGGAGACCGAGCTTTTGCGGTGGCAGGCCAAACAGCCTGGAACAAGCTCCCTTCACGTTTGCGAAAAATCGACAGCTCTACTGAATTCAGAGCAAAACTAAAGACTCATCTTTTTAAACTATCGTTTCCAGAATAACGACCCCATTGGTCTAATGGTGTTTTCGAGTACTCAGTCCAAGAGAATTACTTATATACGAATAAATCGTACCTATTTACCTTCTACCGCCCAGATTACCTTCTTTAATTTCAATAAAAATTATTAAACTTTTGTGTGCTTTACCACTGACAGCACGAGCAATAATAATAACGGGTATTTATATTATTATAAATAGGTAGGTTAGTTGTAAGACTCCAGTTTTAAGCCATAGTTGTACGTCATTTTGCAGTATTGTATATAAAATATGCACTTGGTCATAAATATGTTTTAGTTTTAAATGTGTACTAGGTTTATATATGTGTTAGGTTTATATTCTAGTTAAACCTACTTAAGTCTAAATTGTAAGTCACTAGCTATAACTTTTAGTTGGTAAGTGACTACCTATAAGCCATAGATGTAAGTCACTAATTATAAGTCTCAGTAGTTAATCCCTAGCCATAAGTTATTTGTTATTCGATAGTTATAAGTCTTACTTATAAGCCATTAGTAATAAAGTTTAGCTGTAAGGTATTGGTTGTACATGTTATTTAATTACTTGTAAAGCGCCCTTGAGGTGATTTTCCCTCGAAAACGGCGCCACAGAAATAATCCAATTATTATTATTATTAAAACATTCCAATTTTCTCAATATATTTATTTATTATTACGTACTCCAATTCCCATATTCCGAATGTTTGTATTAATAATTGATTCTAAAAACTGTGTTCAACGAATCATTTTATCCCTCAATCTGGAAAGTAATCATCTCCATCTTCTGAATGCATTTTCATCCCCGGAAAAATATTACTTTTAGAATAATATTCACAGTTATTAGTTTCTGCTTGTATTTTTCACGTACATACATTTTTGTGTCCGTACTCAGAGTTTTTACTGCCAATATTTTCCATAATCTCGATATAAATCGCGACCACAATTGGATGAAGAACCCCTCGTCTCCAGACTGCTTAGCAAAGTGCTTCAGCTGTGCAATAAAGCCAATCGATTAGTTTATTGAGGCTGCTAACGACGGAATTATACCAGAAGACTACAGATTATTTTATAATGCAGGTTACAGATGGATAATATAATGTATGAGCGTGGCATATCTCACGATATTGCTCACCATACAATCCCATAGAGTCGTCACACACGGGTACTATAAGTGTACCCCCCCCCCCCACCCCCGCAAAAATCATATATATTATAATATTATATTAACAGTATGTAACAATCTTAAAAGCATCAAACGATAGAAAGTATCCATTGCCTTTGGATATGTTGGAAAAATCTGAGGATTTTTTAAAATTATTTCTTTACACCAAATATTTGTTACGCACTAAAATTTGTTTTTTTTTTCTTTTCCAAAATAAATCTTTTTCTAATATTATTTGTAGTTGTTCATCAGCATAATGAAAAAACCACATTTTTTTAATAAACCATTTTGTAATCAGTATTAAATTGTACAATAGTAATATGTTGTTACTATTGTATGTCTTATCGCAAAAATGAAAAACGTCTACTGAGAATGATTTAGCACAAACGAGACAACAAAGAGTATCAGTATAATGTCCAACATAATTGCTCTCAGATTTTACAAATGGAGCAGTAATGTAAAAAATAACACTTTTTTATTGAATTCTATTTCAACATCATGTAATTTATTTTATTTTTAAATGTATCTTTTTATATGGCAGACAGAGTATTGCACTCACCGCTTTGTTCTGCTGAAATAAATACAATATTATTATTATTAATGCAATTGCACCAACCTATACACCTGTGACACATGATGCCATTACCGAAACAGTTCAATGGTACGACTCTGAATCCAATATAATAACGCCTTCAAAATTATATTTAGATATTGGAGATACAGCAGCGCACCGGTAATGTTCACGGACCAACGGATGGATGAATTCGCCGACCTAATGAGGCACCGGGTCACAGGAGCCAGAATGCGACTAATGGCCTCTGACAAGACGGTGGTGACCGCAGCCTAGTAGCACCAAGCGCCACACCAGAGTGAGCGCTGGGCCCGAGCCCAATCAGGACCATGCCATAACTGTTTTTATTTTAATTTATTTTTTACTACTTATTTTTACATAATATTTTTTTTTTCATCTTAGTATATTCAATATCTTATACTTTTTGTTCCAACCTCCATTTACGTACTGTATGTATAACCATATGGGACGTGTTGGACTGCACAAACCTCCCCACGTTCTGGAATAATTTTTTTTTAAAGACCATTCTGCCAAGACAGCTTTAGATCTCTAAATGACGTTCATTAATTGAGTCTGATTATGTCAAGCTTTCAGGCCTGAACCTAAATTCCCCGACTAATTCAAGTAATTGACGAAGATGGCGGTGCTAACGGTATGTGTTCATAACTTAACTGCTCAGGCGCGGCCACCAGCAAAATCAAAATATTCTAGCCGACAATCTCTTCCGGTCCATGTGCGGATATGTTACGGTTATGTACGCTGTAATATGAAAGTGTTCATAGATAATGTAGGCAACTAATGATGTCGTGCCTGTATTGTACTGTTCAGCAGTGCGCGATGCTGGCGGTTGTGTATGGACCAAGGCTTACACGGACTCACTATCGTTCTAGTCCTAGCATATTCCAATTGCTGCAATTTTTAGAGCAGCTTTCTTCACTTTGACAAGGCGTTTAATCTTCAAATGAACAAGTTTAATGTGTGTATCCATTGCAGCCTTTTGCCGGAAGTTGTCGTGGCATACAGAGCACTCATACGGTCTAGCGCCGGTGTGGATGTTCATATGGTTTTGTAATATCCTCTTCGCCTGGAACAAAACTCAACAAATCAAAAATAATAATTATTTCGATGGAAGATTCGTAGACAGCGTAGCATCATTTAATCCTAGAATGAAAGCGTTTTTCCTCAGCCCATTAATGGAGAAAGAAAATACATTTTTTGCATGTCTCTTGAAACCTTCAAAGTTTGTGTTGTAGATATCAAGAGATGCTATTTAGCAGCACCATAACCCCTGTCATGCTGTGCTGAGCCAACACGTGTGTTCTGCCATGTGGTATGCATATCATTGGTGCCGCCCATGACAGTAGTTGTTTGGTACAAACAGCTTGTGGCATTCCAGGAGGTATGGACTGTCTATTAATTCACGTATAATTTTATACGCCTCTACTGCAAGAGACCCACTCCTAGACTGGAGACTGGCAGAGCATCTCAGAGAGCAATCGGTGCACAGTCGATATATTGTTGTATACAGATGGGTGTATTGTTTTGGTGTACAACCATGATTTCGAGACCTTTAAAAACAAGTTTATTACCGTGAAGCTCTTGTCGCACATTCCGCAGGCGAATTTCCTCGGCAGCTTGTACCCTCGGTGTTTCTTCAGCACGTGCGATCGCAGGGATTTCTTGTTATTGTATGTGGCTCCGCAAGTGTTGCACGATTCTTTGACGCTCAGTTCGTGCACAGCGCTGACGTGCGCGTCGCGCTCCTTGGCGGTGATGTAGCGTTTAGGGCACGCGCCACACGGAAATCTGACAAAAATTATACCAATATTACTTATAAAATTGCAATATTGCGGTACAATAAGTATTATTATTTACACCATGTTAATTGTCCTCCAATTTGATTTGGTGTAATAATAAAGAAATCCAGTCCATTTTTTTTAAATGAATAATGACGTTCTAACTTAAACACCAGATTATTTTCCTTAAGTGCGTTTTCATAGAACCCGTCGAATCCCCTTTGTTCCCGATGTGGAACATAAAGGACTCTACTGCTATCTAGTTACTTATTCCCCATTGGGAACAAAAAGGATTGAGCATAGAAGAGAATAATTAATTTCATAATTTAAATTTTTCAAAGCCCTCTAAAACGCTGAAAAATCTATGGCCAGTAGTTTTGAGGTTAAAGTTAAAATGTCAAATATTAACACAAGGATGAGCTTCATTGAAGGTAATGTTATATTCTATTCATAGTAAACCATAACTTAACACAAGTCTTGCTAATAAAATTATGTACCTATTTAGAAACTTTAACACCAATAACAATGAAAATAATATTTCCGTATTGCCCATGAATATATTTACGTACATAATTTCATTTTATAACGGCTTTTTTTTTATCTTGAATAACAATCATAGAGCAAAGTTACCCAAAATAAGTTAAAATAGAACAAAAAAAATTCCCTACAAATCCAAAACTAGAATACGCGCGGACGAGACCCGTGTCGTCAGATGTCGAGAGTGCAGACAGGGTGTTTTGATGACATGGTTTTTTATTTACTTAAAAAAAACGATTTAAAATTCTACGTATTATTTACATAGGTATAATAACAGTTATATATTCAGAATCGGCGGTTGCTGATCTACGAGTATATGATTGTATATATTTTTAAGCCTACTTCACTGGAGTTCCTTGTTGTCAGTTGAAGAGCCGTCTCAACAACATGTTATTGCTATAAAAAAACACACACAAAAAGATCATCACTCAGTTACCAGATTGAATAATGTTGCATCTCCGTTTCCAGTGGTAGACAATATGAGGACTGGGCGAACTCGTGGAATGTGTTCAACGTAAAATATTGAAGTAAGTATACTCTAAGCCATGGCACCTCTTCTCGGGTAAGTGCGAGTTGTCGTGAAGCGCCGGTTGTAATAAAGAGTGACTCACTTCAAGAGCGCCGGGTCCCTGTGCCTGGAGAAGTACTTGAGATGCGCGTGAAGCGTCACGGCGGACTTGAAGTGGCGGTCGCACTCCACGCAGTAGTGCGCGGCGGCGGGGTAGTGCGAGTTGCTGTGAAGCGCCAGGATCTTCGCCGTGAAGTACACCTTCTTGCAGACTGGGCACGCGTGAGACGGCTTTCCGGAATGGCGACTGCAGCAAATATCAAATACAAACGTAATAATAATAGAATAATCGTTTTAGTGCCGATCCAACTCGGAATATTTGTAAAATACGTGAAACAAGAATAAGCAGATCTTCAGAGCCTATTTTTGGCGCCCGCCAAATACGCTAGAGCTACTAACACGAATCTGTCAAATGATCAGTATCGGATCCTATACTGCTCCTACATCACCTGTTACACACAGTTAATATAATATGTGGGCGTGGCATATCTTCGATATCGCTCACCATCAATCGTCACACACGGGTATAATCTGTGACAACTGTATGGCGGGCGTACCCCCCCCCCCTCACCGATATTTTATGATATTATATTAACTGTGTATAACAAACTTGAGTTAGTAAACAAGATGATGAAATATAAACACAATAAAATAGGGCAATTCGAAGACAATATACCGATAAACATATCCGGGGTTTAATAATTTTATTTAATTGGTTTCAAGAAGACTTGAAGAATTTGGAGCCCACATCAGGTGAACTATTCCCCTTTGTTCGAGATAGTTCAGTACAAATTTTTGAGATTTCTCTACCCGAGGGAGTATGGCTACTATCCGTGGCTCTATCCTACCGACTTTCTCTTAGGTATGCTCAGAATGAACCATCTGCGGGTCAGAAGGGATGGCGGACGGTTTAAAAACGCTATCTATATATAAAATGGCATTATGAAATGGGAGTCAACCCCCATGGCAACTTAAGTTTTGTTTTGCATCTTGGCAGGCCGAAGTCTAAACAATTGGAGGATACCCTCGATTACTAAAGTAGCTACGTAATACTCACAGTATATGCTCCTCGAATTTACTTCTGTCGTCGTACATTTTTCCGCAAGTGTCGCACTTGTACCTGGCCCCGGAGCCGTGGGCTACTCTGACGTGCGCTCTGAGGTGAGTGATTCGACTAAAACATTTAACAAGAGAAACCGTTTAAAAGTTGAATTGTTTTCTGCATAACATAGTATAAGTGTTTTTTAGTCTTACAAAACTGAGAATATTCAGTTGTTTGTAAGAAATCTCCTTTTTGACTTATTTATTTTATTACAGTGTAGATTATTATTAGTAAGTACGTTTTATTTGTAAATATTAAACATTTTAAAATAATAATTAAACTTTTTCAAAACATAATTCTCCGTGGAACAGAAAATCAAAAATTTCATTGGTCTGCCAGGGCTCTAAGTGTCGAAAGGTCTTATATTCATTTGCGGCACTAGTTTTATTCCAAAACGGTATAGATCACTATTCTTGGGATTCAGTGACTACTACAGCTTCTACTATAATAGAGCAGTACTAAGCACTCACCCATACTGTTTTCCGCAGACGGGGCAAGAATTGACAAGCCCCTTGTGCTTGGCCACGTGGTCCCTGAAGCTCTGCCGCGGCCAGAAGTGCTCGCCGCACATCGGGCACGCGAAGTACCGCGCGTGTACCCGCGTGCGGTGGCTGCGCAGCCGGTTCTCCGTGGGGAAGTGCTGTGAGCATACACAACACGCAAACGGTCCCCGAGACTGTAAGAATCACACAAGAAGACACGATATAAATTTAGGTAGGAAAATATAAATGTGAAGAAACAACAAACAACTGCATAGAATGCAAATACAAGACTATAATAGCATATATCCCCGATAATTGCTAACAAGGTCTACAGCATAAGTATGAGTGAATGTGCTGTGTGTTTTGTATATTATCGATTTTGAGTTCAGACAATACTTTTGTAAACATGTAGATTTGTTTTGCAGCTATGCGTATGGAATATAGCTCTATGATATGTCTCTAATGCACGATGAAATAGATAAATATTAATTGAGCTTCTGTTCGCCTTTGTTGCAAATTACGTAGAACTATACGCAAACAAAGTTATCGTTGAATTTGTTTGTGAAACATTTTAAATATTTTGTTGTCGTATTTTGTGAATACGATCCATATTATCGATGTAGCTACTATTTATTATATATTTTACACCTGTGTTACTAGAATGCAAGGAGAATATATGACGCGAATGTGAATGTAAGAAGAAGCCAGGGACGCCTGAGGAAGACATGCCATGTCAAACGTCGGAATAACAGAACAGGATAAAGCCGCAGAAATTCCGCAGACGTAGTGTTTTTACAAAGAAATAGCCACCTCTGTGATAGATAGCCCTGAATTACTTGAACGAATCCAATTAAGAATGCCCAACAGACAAACCAGACAGAACCAACCGCTAAACTTACCCCAATACAACACTAATTCAGAACAAAACGCATTTATTCAACGCGCTTCACACATTTTTAACACTTCATACAGCGAGTTAGACTTATTCAATTCGGCCCTTTATAATTTCAAACCAAAAATCAATAAATAACATTCACACAATACATATTACTCTATACAAACTAGATCCTTCCCCTTTCCCTCCCTCCCATCATCCTAACCTCATACGTTAACCTTGTAACTTTTCTTAATTTTTTTTCTTTTTTTTAAATTGATAATTTAAATACTTAAGTGAAAACCTATTATTATAAATATATTTGCCATATGTAATTATTGCTGTAAACTGCTGGCTTTCCAAAAAAAAAAAAACAGAATATATGAGGCGATGCATGAATGTAGATGTAGCAAGAAGTGCATGACAATATCGAGTTGTTTGACAGTCCGTCCTCTCTGCCCACCTTTGCGGCGAAACGGCGTGATGGTTAGTTAGTTGGTTAGACACTATAATAATTTTAATTTTACCATAAAATACGTAAAAGTCCAAAAGTCTAAAATATAATAAATAAATAAGATAAATGGGCGACAAAAACGAACAGTTCAAAAACCAGCAAAATTTAATATAATAATACATCTCCATTAAATGATTGTTAAAGTAACTAATTTAACCACAAAGTTAACTTTCTCAACATCCTGGAGACAGTGGAATAGAGGCTTTATCGAATTGGGGAACTTTGTGAGGCTGAAGGAAGAGGGGGAAAGAAAAGAGATGAGAAAGGGGAAGGTTGATAAATAACTGATATTCACATTTGGTCACAAAACACCGAGCCTTGAATTTTTCCGCTTACCTTATTGTGCTTCTTCATGTGATTTTCCAGTACATGTTTCACCTTAAAGGGCAACACGCACAGTTCGCACTTAAAGGGGGAGTCGACGTATGACTTTTCCACAGATCTGTCTTGCTTCTCCTTCAGCTGTTCCTCCAGAGTAAGCAAGACGGCATCAGCTAGGTCAACTTCGCTGATACCCTCTACCTCGGCGATGTTGCGAAGGTCAGATCTGTCTGCTGAAGATACATTAATAATTAGTTTATTGAAGTCAATATTATTAATTTGGAGGGTATTTATAGGGTAAGAAAAGAGGGGAGGTTCTGGGAAAGAAAAATACAAGAGGGGTGGGTAGGAATCAAGGGGTCAGTGTATCCAGGAGGGACGAACGAATTAATCCATCCTTCCCACTGCGATGCAAGGCGGATGGGTCGAGAGATCCGACCCACTACGCAGCTGGTGGGCAGACGCATCTGCCGTCAAGACCTGGGCAACCTCACCCCATGAACCCGGGCACTCTTGCTAAGTTACTCAACGTAGCGAACCACTTGGGGTTACCTATGGAATAAGTGTTGGTTATCCAATGATTGGTTTCCGGGGCGGCGGTACCCATATCCGCCTCTTAAAATGAAATTGGAGTGTTCTATCAATAAAACAACAACGATGGTCCTTAAATTAGAAATCGCAATTTCAAAACAAATCTTCGATTTACGTTATCTGATCATATGAAGCTGTCAAAGGTTTCTTGAAAGGGCTTTTCTGTCAGAGGTGCGCGTAGCAAGGGGAACGTTAACCAATTTCATTTATTTAAGAAAGTCTACAAAGGCTAAAAGCAAAGATATTCTTTTCCGACGCCCCCAACATGGCAACAAAAGGAATTCTCCAAGGATCAAATCTTGTACTATTACTACTGTGAGATTATAAAAGTATTCGTTTGAGTTCCGGATGGCAGAGTGAGATGACGATAGTTATTCCTATATATTCTCTTTCACTCGCTCTGCTCCATTCCTCGAACAGATATCAAGCTATCCGCATTGTATAAAAATATTGTTATTAAGGTGTACTCAAATAAACTATCGAGTTTCCATTATCGCCTATTCGTAATCCTAAGTAAAAAGTGATTGAATAACTACTATACAAAATAGAACAATATAAATAACACCTCTATGTCTATTCTACAGGAACATCAATGTAAAGCTGCTCAAAAGAACAGGCGTCATCTCTCCCTTCGATACCGGTTTACAGTGGGAGACACGCCAAACAAGTGCCGCCATTGGATCGCTTTACAACGTATGTTGCGTTCAAAAGTTCAGCCGAAGATTGCCTCCCGTCTACAGATTACTGCATTATTCCCTTAAATAGATCATTATTTTGTTTAATTTGAGTTTACACGTGCATCAGTTCATTTTTTTTTAATGAACTGCAAAATGATGCAATTAGATGTAATTTTATAGTTAGGAAGGTACCTACTTAATCGCCTGTTAATATTGACTAATTCGAATGTGATTTCGGTAGTCAAAAGAACACAAATATAACAGAGCATGCCATCGTCGACCCTACTGCAGTATTAATCGTACGAAAACGCCAATCAAACTCGAGTGAATTGAATTTAGACGTTTGAATACAATTTCTCAAGTCTACATTTATTTAGAATGAACACTATAGCCGGTGGTTGAACCACTGACTGACGTAAGCAAAATAGTATCTAAATTTCTCGCACGTACGATATCTCTCAACTTTACATATTAACGTATATAAACAATAATACGGAATTGCAGGAAAAGTATTGTTTTAAGTTTGGGTAATATTTCAGCGCTTATTTTCATTGTATGACTGATCGTCAAGTGAACGAAATAAGGAACTCCAGTGAAAAATATAATGACTTGAAAATACATATTCGTATATATCAGCAAACGTCGACTCTTAATATATAACTTTTATTATATGTAATTACATACGTAGAATTTATAAATCGTTATTTAAAAGTGAATAAAAATCGTCTCATCGAAACATCGTGTTACGTTGTTACCATTGCATTTGGAACATCTGACATATGGACATTTTTATTTTTCACTTTTGTTTTGTATTTTAAATATGTATTTTTTTTAGTTTTGGCGAAATTTTAACTTAATTTGGGTGACTTTAAGCTCTCTAATAATTTATCATAAAAAAAACTATTATAAGTGAAATAAATGTGTATTCATGAGCAAACCAATTATCAATACGGATATTATTATAATATTAATGCTCAATACTATTATTATTCTTTAAGTTAAAGTTTCTAAAAGGGAACATAATTTTATTAAATATGTTTACTTATGGTTTACTATGAATGGAATACAAAATTATGTACGGTAAAGCTCGTCCTTGTTTTGACATTTGACATAACCTCAAAACTGATCAAAACCAACCGGCCATAGATTTGGAGCGTTTTGGCTGACTTTGAAAAATTGAAACTTTAAAAATTATTTTAACCATGAAAACTCACCTAAGATAAAGAGACGAAATATACTGGTATCTAAGTTTGAACGTCATTATTGATAAAAAAAATGTACTGGAGTTCCTTTTTGACAAGGTGGAGTATTAGATTTATTAGTAGCAGATTAATTAATTCATTTAAAATAATATATAGTATATTTGCGCACGTTCCAGAGAGGAAGATACTCTCAATATCGCCCTGGTGAAAGACCACCATTCAGAATTGAAACGTTGCCTGAAATGGCTGTTAACCGTGTTTGGTGACCAGATCTGAATAGCCAGATATTTCCCCCACCTTCCTCTTCCCCTTCTCCTTCCCCTCCCCAATACCTTCAGCCTCACAACATTCCCCAATTGGGAATTCCATAGTTTCACTGGCTCCAGACGGTCGAGAGCAGTTGGAAGACTCTTTGAAGAGATGTTTATCTGAAGATTAGGTCAATAAATGATTCATACCTAGTGGTCTAACAACATTCCTTCTTTTTAACTTGATATTTCCTCTGTTATTAGCTTTCCGTTTAACGCTGATCAAATCTTCATCCACCAAAGAATCTCCTTTGCCAACATAAATTCCATCGGCATGTATTTTGGAAGCAGCAAATTTCCCATCAATATCAGTTAAGTCCTCCAAAACATCATCAAATTCATTGGTTCTTTCCGTTTCGAAGTCGCGGTTCAAGTCCGGTTCCAGTTTCACCTTTATTTCGCAGACCATGTCTTCCGTGCAATTCCTTGAAGGTTTAGAGTCGTGTTCTATGGAAACTATTTGAATGGGACTTATTTTTCTTTTGGTTTGAATGTCCATACAGAGTGTGTTTGATCGCGATGGTTCACTCCAATGCTTTAAACACTCCTTTTCTTGTTTGAAGAAATCCGTGTCTATTGTCTGGAAAAAACAAACGATTATTCAATTCGATAAATGATTACAAGAATCGCTGCAACTGCACAGAGCAAGTGGAAAGATTTCAGGTGCGAACCCGATACATAATTAATTGTTTTTGGTATATATTCATCCGAGACACTATCTAGGTTGCAATTGTGTTCGTTTAGAACTTTGTGATCATCATAAAGATAGCTGCCAATAATATGGGATTAAAAAATAGAGGATGATATTGACAAAGTCTTGAATTTGAAATATGATATCGATGAAGATGACATAAATTGAACTGGTCTCATTAGCTAAGTCGGTAAAGCGGTGTCCCGAAAAGACATTTTATTTTCTGTTGTTTTTTTTGGTTTCATGTTTCATTTATGTTATGTTAATATTATCTTCTTCAATTGAATTATTTTTGTGTTTAATTCGTAGAACTCAATTTAATTTTCTAAGAAATTTAATGTAAATCAAATTTAATAATGTTATTATTAAGTTCTGCAACTATTTTATTTTTCAATCATATAGATAAGTCGTCGCAATGTGGGTTAACAGCAGTTTGAAAATGGCCTTGAACGCCGAAACAGCTGTCAGAATAATAAAAACAAAAATACTTGCAGAACCTAACAATAGCATTATTAGATTCTGTACATAATGCTTCTGATATTGCTCCAGTGGTGCATCGAGATCAGGGGGTTGGGATGCTACGGGGGGTATGGAATACCTCCCAAAAAAACGGTTAGTCCAGGGTAGAAAATTTTGAAAAATAAAATGCATGGCTTTTTACACTACTGGCGGGCATACTTTTTATTCTTGCCTGTGAGGTTAACCGAACAATCTATTGAGGTTTTATTTTGCAAATTGGTCTCGACCAGATTTCAAAAAAAAATCAGAAAAATTATTTCTCTTTGCAAAACAAAAGTTTCTTCTGGAAACTTCTTTGCAAGGGTCAGAACATGACAAACAGTTTTCTTTGGCAACAACTGACCGATTGGAGTTGTATTCAAAATATGAATAACTCTTGTTGGTCTCGACTATATTTCAAAAAAAAATCAGAAAAATTATTTCTCTTTGCAAAACAAAAGTTTCTTCTGGAAACTTCTTTGCAAGGGTCAGAACATGACAAACAGTTTTCTTTGGCAACAACTGACCGATTGGAGTTGTATTCCAAATTTGTATAACTCTTGTTGGTCTAGACCATATTTAAAAAAAAAATCAGAAAAATTATTTCTCTTTGCAAAACAAAAGTTTCTTCTGGAAACTTCTTGGCAAGGGTCGGAAAATGACAAACAGTTTTCTGGGGCAACATCTGACCAATTGGAGTTGTATTACAAATGTGTATTATTCTTAACGGTCTCAACAAGATTTCATAAAAAAAAACAGAAAAATTATTTGTCTTTGCAAAACAAAAGTTTCTTCTGGAAACTTCTTTGCAAGGGTCGGAACATGACAGACAGTTTTCTGGGGCAACATCTGTCCGATTGGATTTGTATTACATATTTCTATTATTCTTAACGGTCTCGACAAGATTTCATAAAAAAAAACAGAAAAATTAAATGTCTTTGCAAAACAAAAGTTTCTTCTGGAAACATCTTTGCAAGGGTCGGAACATGACGAACAGTTTTCTGGAGCAACATCTGACCAATTGGAGTTGTATTACAAATTTGTATTATTCTTAACGGTCTCGACAAGATTTAATAAAAAAAAACAAAAAAATTAATTGTCCTTGCAAAACAAAAGTTTCTGTTGAGAACTTCTTTGCAAGGGTCGGAAAGTGATAGCCGTTTTCTGGGGTAACTTCTGGCCGATGGAAATTGTATTTCAAATTTGTATAACTGTTATTGGTCTCGACAAGATTTAAAAAAAAAACCGAAAAATTGTTTCTCTTTGCAAAACAAAAGTTTCTTTTGGAAACTTCTTTGCAAGGGTCGGAACATGACAAACAGTTTTCTTTGGCAAAAACTGACAGTTTTCTGGGGCAACATCTGACCGATTGGAGTTGTATTACAAATTTGTATTATTCTTAACGGTATCGACAAGATTTCATAAAAAAAACAGAAAAATTAATTGTCATGGGAAAACAAAAGTTTCTGCTGTGAACTTCTTTGCGAGGGTTGAAAAGTGATAGCCATTTTCTGGGGTAACATCTGGCCGATGGAAGTTGTATTTCAAATTTGTATAACTCTTATTGGTCTCGACCAGATTTCAAAAAAAAAATCAGAAAAATTATTTCTCTTTGCAAAACAAAAGTTTCTTCTGGAAACTTCTTTGCAAGGGTCAGAACATGACAAACAGTTTTCTTTGGCAACAACTGACCGATTGGAGTTGTATTCAAAATATGAATAACTCTTGTTGGTCTCGACCATATTTCAAAAAAAAATCAGAAAAATTATTTCTCTTTGCAAAACAAAAGTTTCTTCTGGAAACTTCTTTGCAAGGGTCAGAACATGACAGTTTTCTTTGGCAACAACTGACCGATTGGAGTTGTATTCAAAATATGAATAACTCTTGTTGGTCTCGACCATATTTCAAAAAAAAATCAGAAAAATTATTTCTCTTTGCAAAACAAAAGTTTCTTCTGGAAACTTCTTTGCAAGGGTCAGAACATTTTTGTTTTGCAAACCACATTGAAAGGTCTGTGCTCGGTTCCACTGCGGGTGCGTGCTCCAAACTAGATCGAACGAGTTTGAACCACTGTCGTGTGCACAAATACATTCACACGTGCGCTCTTTAAAATGTGCCTGTACTTTTTGCTATTTAACTAACCGACTAAACATCACGCTGTTTCTCCGCAGGGGTAGGCAGAGAGAACGGACCTCCAAACATCTCGATATTGGTATACACTTCTCGCTTCATTCACATTCATACATCGACTCATACATTCTCTCCTATTATTCCGACTTCTGACATGGCCCGACTCAAGTATTTGATTCACTTGATCGTGCCATGTCTTCCTCGGGCGTCCCCGGCTTCTTCTTCGATTCACATTCGGGTCATGTATTCTTCTTACACTCCTTTCTTCATTCATTCGCTCTACGTGTCCAAACCATCTAAGCGTCCTTTCTTAATCTTGCTCATGACGCTTACATCAGCACTGCATTCTTTACGAATCACAATATTTTTCACACGATTATACGTGGTTTTACACACATTCGCCTCAGAGATCTCATTTCTACCTTTCAGTTTACTTTCATCCTTCCTCTGCCAATTCCATGTCTCACTGCCATTCATCAGGGTTGGTGTCAGCACTCCATTGTGGACTGCTAGCGTCGCTTCTTTGGACAACTTTTTGTTAGCGCCAACCGCCTACTTTTTGCTTCGAAACCTAAAACGCGCTCGCAGATCGAGGGAATTTAATAATTATATAAAAAAAAAATATTTTAGCATGTATTTCTTTTAATATTGAAATGAATTATTTGTTGGCAAATGCACATACGGTATACGGAATGGAATAAGTTATTACCAAAGACTTAAATCTCAAGTCCTTCGAGAAATTTATAAAGATACACGATATTATTGTAAAAATAACATGTACAATATTTGGGCTTTAAACTTACAATAATAATTTATTCCATTTCATATTCTGTAAGTACACCCGACAACAAATATTTCATCTTAATATTTAAAAGCGTCAAGTGTAAGAGGGTTTTTTCTAAAATATTTGTCTTAGCGCATTTATAAAATATTTGTATTTGACGTAGTAAGGCAAACAAATTAATGAAAGAGATGAGTTGAAGAAAAAAATACTTGAATTAGATTCAGGTATAAGTGAATTACCTTTGTCTTGTCCGAGGGTTTACCAAAATAATACTCTTTGAGCGTAACTTCAGCCCGCAGGCACATGCTCCGGAACTGGGAGACTTTCCGCGCGACATGACAGCAAACATTACACAACCACAATTCTGCCAGTTCCAGCTGAAAAATCGATCATTTTTAGTCACATTACGCGTTATGAATTATTTACAAAGACTCAATTTTATCAGCGTGAGTGTGTGACATCTAACAGCAGCGGTGCGGAACCTCCATTTCATTAAGACCATTTTGTTCGGTCCGCGACCACTTTCTGTTCGGCCTACCGAAAGCACGGCACACAAAACTAAATAATAAATACGTTAACATTGGGACAAAATCAAAAGTTAATAAAAAAAACACAAAACTTGATAACATCAATGGCATTCTAATCACAATTCTGCAAAATTTGGAGGAAAACCATTTGCGCATTCATAATGCAATGATAATTTAAACCTACGAAACTGACAAGCAGACTCATTTTAAGGTAACATCAGTCTTATGTTATTGAAGTCCAGTTGGAGGCTCGTGTGTTTACGCAATCATGTTCGGAATGTAAATAATATATGCGTGTGAACTCACAAATAGAATTACTCTCGAGTTATAAAGCCAGTCTTGTGTTCCGAATGTTATTATTGTAGGTAAAGATTCACGTGCTGACGCAATTCGAAGAAAACCATTACCATATTCCGAGTGCAGAAAACTTGTAGAAACAATGCCGCCAAATTCGGGGAAAACCATTTGCGTGTTAAGAATGTAAGTAAATTCGAATTGAATCGACATCTTGTTACAGAAAAAAGTTGAAAATTCCGGAGGAATATCATTTGCATATTCCAAGTTTACATATAAAAGCAGACTAAATGCTGCGAAATTTGGGGGAACACCATTTCCGTGTTCCGAATGCATTTCGAGTTGAATCGAAATCTTGTTGCAGATAAAATTCTGCAAAATTCGGAGGGAAAGTATTTGCGCATTCTAAGCGCAAAGATAATTTAAATTGTGAGATATAAATTTTGGTTGCAGACCAAATGCAGTAATGAGCAAGATTAAGAAAGGGAAGCTTGACTCCGCGATGGTTTGGACATGTAGAGCAGGTAAACGGAGAAAGGATAGTCAAGATTAATATGACGCGAAAGTTAATTTAACAAGTGGTCGGGGACAAGAAACATGATATTGATAAAAAGAAGGGTGTGTGGAAAGGGGTTAACAGTACTACTAGAAAATGCGACCTCTCAGATAAAGTAAGATTCCATGTCCGAGTCTCGGTTGCAATCAAATCATACCTCTTCCGGTGACTTTAAAATTATTTTATTTTATTAACATTAAAACAAATAAAAAATGCGATTATAAGTAAACCATACCTTACTGCCAGTCAAGATGTCCAAAATATTACCATAATTGTCTCTTGAAGACAACACTTCCGCTTCTGTAGACAAACAACACCTACACACTCCCATTTCCATCAGCACTATCGTAATGCAGAGTGCTTTAAATCGAGAATCAGTAGGTATCTCGACAAGCTTCCAATTCTTAAACCAAATTCAAAGTTAAAGCATGCACAAAACTCAGTGTTTTTTGCTAGAAAGGCAGCATTATTCCTTGGCTCATTAATGCCGCTTTACTATGACTTCGAATGTCTATTCACATCTACTAGCACCGCGCAGTGCAGAACATTACACACACGATAACATTAGTTACTTACAATATCGATGAAAACATTCATATTACGGCGTACGTAAAATCAATTCAATTTATTTTTACAAACTTTAATAAACTTGACATAATTTATAATCCATTCATAAAACCATGTTAAATGTGAACGTAGAACGGGGTACCCCAGTAAGGTCACATTTTTTGCGACTTTTGTAAAACATTGTGAAATAAACAAACATACCCGGGCCAGCACCGGCCGAGATTGTCAGCTAGAATATTTTGACGTGATGGTGGTTGCTAGAGACGTTTGCGCCTTCGCAGTTAGTATGAACACATTCCGTTAGCACCACCATCTTCGACAGTTATAATATATAAAATATGGATAACGATAAATTGATTGAATTGGTTAGGAAATTAAGGTTATAAAATAATAATAAACATGGGTATAGAATTATGAAACCGCAAACATGTTTACGCTCAGTTGACAGCTCAGATACCAGCCGTACTGGCGTCTGTGCTGTGTATGTGCTGTGCTGCACGGTGTAATGCGAATACTAGAGTCTGTGTTGATTCTGCACTGTTCTGCAGTGCTGGTCGGTGGGAATAGACCTTCACAGTTACAAGCAAACAATATTGGGTGTTTGAAATATTAAATTATAAATCTAGGTACTCAATCCATCCGATATTAGCCTTCCAATCTTTCGAATACTTTGTCAGGCTTCTTTACCGTTGAATAAACAATATCTGATGATGCCATTCGTATGATAAAATAAAACAGTTGAGAATATCCAACACGAACCGTTGGTTTTCCAACTAAAATGAACATAAAATAACTCCCGCCACATCCTGAGACTACTGCTAATAGTATTATTCCTATTACCTACATGAAGTTGAAAAGCAAAAAATGCTTTGAGCCGTAAGCATCTCTATAGAGATGGGCAGAATCGATACTATGGACTTAGGAAAATAGTGTTTCAACAGTTGCTCAGAGTTATTTATCAAAAATCAGTCGGCAAAAGTAAAGCAAAAATAGCTATTTTGACGTTGACGTTTCAAAGCGACGAAACGTATATTCCATAGATAAAATATGTCAGTGTTGCCATGCTTAGACGATTTCTTCCCGACAAAAATTAGAGCCTGTAAAAAGAGGGCATTACTGAGGTCTCCAGAAAAAAGGTGGTTGAACCTTTATATTAGAATTGACTCAGTGTGAAAGCTACCAAATATAGACAACCTATCTTTAATAATATAAGACATTTTGTACTTTTTTCTGTGGTTTCTAGTGTCAAATGCCCCATCTTGCGTAAGCGAAGTCGATGCGAAGACGACGCGGTGCGACGTGGCGCGACAATTTCAAATGGTTGGAATATCTTGGAAGTGACGAGACATACAACCAGCGGCGAATGGCGCGTTGCAGCGCGGGACTTCAGTGACACGATCACGGATCAGTTGATTTTATATTTTCGCGCGTGAAGTGAACGAGATGGTGTTTGCAATATTTCAACATGGTTGAAGTAGAGCTTTTTATCAGTGCTGTACAAGAACGGCCTATACTGTGGGACAAAAGAGACAAACGCTTTCATAATCGTCTATTAACTCGTCGTGAATGGGAGAAAGTTGCCGAAGTAATTGGTTGTACAAGTAAGTGTACAATTACTTTTGTAATTTAACTTACATTTCGTTTTATAGGATGTTTTTTTAATTATTTTTTTATAAATCCTTCGCTTGTGCGGCTGTTTTGTGAAGAATTATATCTTCTCTCTATAATATGCAGTGTTCTTTCATACTTCGGTATGCATCTTAGAAAGATATAACTTCCGCTTTAGTCATTCATTGTTTTGGAACATTTGCAGATTATTAACATATCATATTTATAAAAATAGCATTGGAAATTGCGTAAATGTTAATAATGCAGTTAAAAATGCTCACGGAATGCATAGTTTTTGGTTTGTTTATCAGTTATCACTTGATAGAGATGCTAAATAATAAAAAGAAGTAAGGGAAATAGAACTATATCGGACGTCCCAATCAGACTACCTACATATAACGGAACAGATGCGTCGACGTCATCACACGCAAACAGTGCGTCACCACATCGAGATGCGATTCAGATGACGCATTTGAAGACGTAAATGACAGCTGTTGACGTCACTATTGCTGGGACATAAAACAATGACGTCAACTGAATCATCAAAAACGTCCTAACTGACGTGTTTCTATTAATCTCAAAGACGTCAATCACTTTGAACATACGTCAATTGTTTTATAGAGAAAAATCATATAAATAGAGAAGTTAATTTAAATAAAGCATCATTTAGGGTTTTTTATCCAGTTACGATCTTTTCCCTAAAAAGTCATGAAATGTAATAATAATAAACTCAGTCATTTAAATAAAACCATCAGATGGTGATAGTAATAAGGCCAAAGCGCCGCAGTACTAGTTAGCTAGAAAACATGAGGGGTATCTGCATAAGCCCCAGCTAGGTAGAGGATTACGAAAGAATCCGTAAAATAAAAAAAAATAATAATAATAAAGCATCATTGTGAAAATGATATTCGGCCTTTATTGACCTATATTCTCCTACAAAGAACTTCTGCTGACAGATTAAAGTGTTATGTGTACCAGTGTTCCCTGCGAAATATAGTTTTTGTATATGTTCCGTACAAGAACATAAAGCATAATACACCATACAGAAAGAGGATGCAAAGTTAAATAAAAATAAAGCATGTTTTAACATTTCTAATAACACTATAATGTATAAAACATAAATAAGATATAGAAAGGAAGAAAATAATTAAGCTAGTTAAAGTATTTCTAATACCACCACTATTCATGACGTGCAAGGAAGAATATAACTGATTTGCTTTTTAAAATATACGAGGCTGTTTGTAAAGATGTCTATATCGTGACATTCTATATCATTACAATCAAAAACTTTTAGGACATTGGGCTCAAATAGGCAATACTGTTTTAAATAACTCAAGATAAAATGTTTTACGACTCCTTAAATAGCGTCTATTGGGAACTTTGATGTAATATTTAGGTATGAACACAGCGTTAAGGTTAGATGACCTAATAGTAGGTAGGAAAAGAGTGAGATTTAGATTGTACGTCGTTGAAGGCTTATATAGGGGTGCCACCACCTCTTCAGATCGAAGATGATGTCTTCAGCTCAGGGTAGAGCTATGAGCCTCGACCAAAGCACTGGGGCGCTGTTCCATTATGATTCTAGGGTTAGGGTAGTTAGTAATAAAAACATTTTACTTGGTAATATATTGAACATTAAAACAACGTGTAATATATGAAATCTCATATCTGGGGACCTTTTAAACGAGAACTAACTCTCCTAAGTTTGCCGATGTGGAGACTTCCCAGGATAGCGGCCAAGATTCCCTTGGTCGGCTAGCTCCTTGGAATCTGGCAGCGTGAGAGTGGATGACTGGCGATGAATGTTGAGGCCGTCCACAGTGGCCATGTGGGATCTCGAAACATTGATGCTTCACGAACGTCGGACTCGGAATACTCCGAAAGTCCGAGGGATTTAAAACCCGGGAGCATTTCTGGGGTCCTAGGACTTGATGGAACGGATGGCGGGGAGTATTTATAATGTTCCGAACACTCGCTTTTTATCAATGGGGCGCTTTTACAATAAAATATGTGAAACAATCACTTGTTCATTCTTGAACATATAAGGCTGTGCAATTGCCGTTCAAAAAATATCTCACGGATTGAAAGAATAAAACACAATAAAAATTATAGTTTTGACGAGTCAAATTAACATCACCTTGCCGAGACGGTGTCGATTGAAGAATTCGGAAAAAGTACACCGAATCCTTACGGCCAGTAACTACCTTAGGCAAATTTGGGCTAGAATTTAATTTATCCAAGTACTTAGTTATTACTTTTGTTAGGGAAATAATCATTCTACACGAATACATATTTTTTCATAACATACTACTTAGACAATTACTGGTTTGGAGCTTGTGGATAATTTTGTATAAGTATATTAAGTCAGTGGACTATCTTATTTTTTCTAAGATAATAACATTATTGTTTGAAGATCAAATATAATATTGTGTAGTAAAGTCATCGCTTTCACAATATGCGCAGTGTTTTATATATCACTTCTTCAATAAATGTAAAATCACTTTGTGATGTCATTTTAATTAAATGAATAAGAAGTGTTTTATTAAATAATGGATTATACAAAGCATTTTTTCTTAAATTTATTTCATGCATTAGTTTGTGTGACTTCAACTCTAGACACCTAACGTTCGTACGAACCCCATTAAACCTGACCATTCGTCAGTTCGTGGCGATTTGTGGGGTGGATATTTTAAATTAAAAACGTATGTTTTTGTTGTGCTTATTAGACACATATGAGGAAAATGTTTTATTAACATTGTATTTTAATTTCTCGTATTGTTTTAGGTGCTATCGCTAAGAAAAAATGGAGGAACTTAAGGGACTCCTTTGCTAGAGAACACAAAAAAATTCTCAAGCCTCGTTCTGGAGCTGAGCCGGAATATAATGGTACTTGGGTATTTTATGAGTCCATGTCATTTTTAAAAGTCGTTCAGAATCCTAGAGAATCAGAAGGAAACGTTCATGAACTATATTATTCAGAAGTTTTAACAAACCGGGAAAGCGATATGAGAGATTTTTCTGACTCTATGAGTATTCCGGAAAATGAAAGAGACATGTCCGTGACACAAGGTGCATTTTTCGATGATGCACAAGACAGCGATAGTGAGACACCTTCCACATCCCGCCCGACAGCTGAAACTGCAATCCAACTACAAACTTCTTCACAAACGCGCAAAAGAAAGGGAGATCCGTTGGAAGTTTTCCTCGAAATCGAAGAAAAAATTAATCTGCATCAAAAAGAACGTCTGGACGAGGACAATGAAGACTTTCATTGGTTCAAATCTATATTGCCATCCATGAAACAGTTGCCACCACTTAGTAAATTACGTTTCAGAACACAGGTGCAAGAATTATTGTTAAAGAAGGTATCTAAAATAAATACATCGCGATCATCTCATTCCCAAAATGATTATTTTACCAGTGATCACGATTATAATGGACAATAAGGTATGTGTTAAAAAAGTGTAATAAAATATACTAAAATAATTGTTTTTTTCTTACCTTGAATTCATCATTAATCTTTCTTCGGTAGACCTAAGTCGCTGAAAATTTGTAACTAACTAACTAGCTAACCATCACGCCGTTCCCCGCAGGGGTAGGCATAGAGGACGGACGGCCAAACAACTCGATCTTGCCATACACTTCTTGCTTCATTCACATTCATATAACGTCTCATACATTCTCTTCTGTTATTCCGACTTCTGACATGGCTCGACTCAAGTATTTGAATCACTTGATCGTGCCATGTCTTCCTCGGGCATCCCCAGCTTCTTTTTCCATTCACATTCGCATCATATATTCTCCTTAAACTTCTCTCTTCGTTCATTCGCTCTACATGCCCAAACCATCTAAGCGTCCCTTTCTTGATCTTGCTCACTACGCTTACATCAGCCTTGCATTCTTTACGAATCTCAACATTTTTCAGACGATCATACATGGTTTTACTACACATTCGTCTCAGAGATCTCATTTCTACAGCATTCAAATTGAAGCTGAAAATTGGTGAATATCAATAATTGCATAAAGGGTATTATAGCATACGTACCGAGAGCTCATAAATTACTCCCTTTAATGAATATTTTAAATATTCCAACTTTAAGAACCGACGTAAATAACCGGCATACCATTTTTATTAAAATTATTAAATTTTTTTTTTATTTTTTTATTGTATAATATTAATTATATACAGTGGGAACTTATACCCGCTAAGCCACTGCAAGTAGCTTGTCAGCAGGAGTTTATTTCAACAATATAATATAATACAACAATAAATTACAATCATCATACAAATGTAGGGCAAAAATTATTATATTTAGGCGCATGCAACTTGTGCTGTACATAAGTTGAGAAAAAAAAAATTAAAGAAAAAAAATAATGGTAAAAGCATTACAGATTTGTTATTGAAATACTAGAGTCCAATCTTATAACACCGATTTAAATAATATTATAAAAATGTCAATATCATAAAAAATATCAAAATTATAAAAGTACCAATATTATAAAAGTATCAATATTATAAAAATATCAATATTATAAAAACATCAATACTTTTAAAAATATCAACATTATAAAAACATTCATATTACAAAAATATAACTATTACGTAAATATCAGAAATATCAAAGCATCTGTAAGTATTAAATAGATTAAGAAATAAAAATTTAAAAGATATATACATAAAACAGCAGTACAGGTTGGTTACAATGAGGATAGACTTAAATATAATAGTAACACCGTAACAGTAAGTACACCAGATATCTAGGAGCTATACAACCAAGGAGACCGTCATATTTGTTACCATCAATACACAAGGTTACTTTCCAAAAGCCAACACTTTAACATCAGTGAGAATTTCATCATAGGACAATTGTTTTTAAATTCGTACGGCAATTTGTTAAATATAAATGGTACAATGTATTCAAGGGTTCGTTGACCATATTTATTTTGAAATATTGGCACTATCATTCCTATATTTTGTGTGAAACGTGTATTGTGTACATGATCCACCACTGCCTTATACGGACTTTCAGATATATGTTGCAGTAGAATTTTATGCCACAAAATACCACGAACAGGTAATACATTAATTGATTTGTACATGATATCAATGTCTCGCCTTTGGTTAAAAACTGTTTTACTTACTAACAATTTTACCATGGCGTTTTGAACCAGCTGTAAATGTTTTATGTTGGTCTTACAGGAGTGTCCCCAAGAAGTTATACCATACCTTATAGTCGATTCTGCTAGAGACAAATAAATTAGTTTCATAGTTTTATAGGCACATATAATTTTACCTTGTGGAGTCTTCCTACAATGGCTCGAAGTCGCTTACAGAGGTTGAAAATTTGTACGTCCCATTTCAAATTACAATCCACCGTAACACCTAGATACACGTACTGGTTGACTAATTCGATACTTGTACACGCACAGGGCTGTTTGGTATTATTGTGAATGCAATTAAATGAATGGGATATGATTACAGGTGCCTCTCTGTACCTTGCATGCGGGGATCTTATATGCATCAATTTCGTTTTTTTAGCATTGATTATTAGACCAGAGTCATGTGACCATTTTCATAAAGAAATAAAGTCTACCTGTAACAATTTTATTGCAGTATCCAAATTTTCATGGGATATTATAAGTGCTGTATCATCAGCATATACATAATGTTTAACAAACGAGAATATTTTGTTCATAAGTGATACAAAGATAATATAGAGCATTGGACCTAAAATTGACCCTTGTGGAACTCCTGTTTTGACATTTCTTCTTTTACTAAATTTGTCTGATGTTTTTACCTGGATTTGGCGGTTGGTTAGGAAGTTTTTGAATAGTTTGAGAAAGTTTCCTCTTACCCCTATTGCCTCCAAAATATTTAACAATTTCATCAGGTCTATAGTATCAAATGCCTTTGAATTGTCTATAAACAGTACCAAAACATGTCTTTTATTATTCAGTTCATTATTTATATAGTTAGAAAAATCCTGAAGTAACATTTCAGTACTTTTTTTTTTTTGAAAACCAAATTGATTAGGATCTATTAAAGAAAAGCACTCCAAGTATTTGGTTAGTTTTAAAGATATGTATTTTTCAAGAATCTTTTCTAGAGCGGGTAATATACTAATCGGTCTATAGTTTTCTATATCAGTATGTTTCCCATTTTTGTAAATAGGTCTGATAATACTACATTTGAGTTCATCTGGTATCACAGCTTGTGTTAAAATTGTGTTGATCAGATGGGTTAATATAGGACCCAAAATATCTATGTGTCTTTTTATGTCAAACATTCGGATATTATCTATGCCAGGGGACTTTGAATTTTTGAGAAGTTTGACTATACTCAGTATGTCTGCGAGTGATGCTCGTGGTATATACAAACTTTGCGGTGACTCTATCGGGACAATATTTGACGCCTTAAAATCACATTTATGAACCATTGAGGCTATGTTATCTGAAAAATAATTAACAAATTGGTTTGTAACATTTTCCGCAGATTGATTTTTAACATAAACCTACTAATTACATCGTCACAGTTACTCTTTGTCCTACGTCCTAGAATTTTATTTATTTCATCCCATGTTTTTTTGATATCTGAAAAATTATTCTTAAATTTATCATTGAAAAAGGTTGTTTTACTTTTTATTATTAATTTAGTAACAAAATTACGAAAAGATTTGTATTGTTTTTCATAAATTGCATTTGTTGGGGAGCTTTTCCACCGCTTAAATAAAGAATCTCGTTTTTTAATGTGTGATAGAATATCTTCTGTCATCCATTCTTTTATAATCCAAGGTCTTGCATTGGGTTTTACATCTATAAATATTTTACTATTTTCATATACTTCGTTAAACTTGCTTTTTATTTGACTATATAAATTATTGCAATCATTTGTCTGAAGCAAAGCATTCCAGTTATAATTTCTAATTGAAAAATCTATTCGTTTTTGAGATAAAATTGAGACTTTCCGCCCTTTATTTGTAGGCCGTTTATTAGTTTTATAGTACGGAATGTTCACAGCTGTTGCAAAGTGGTCTGCAATGATGAAGTCACAAACACATGCGTAGAGTATGTCAGTTTCTTTGTGTTTGCTATTATATCTAACAAAAATATGATCCAAACATGTTCGTGTCATTTTACTATTTGCTATAGCTTCCCTTGTAACGTCGTTTATACATTTTGTAAAATAGTTATTTGAAAGAGCATTTTCATAGTGAATAATCACAGGATCTATATAATTTAACAAATCAATATTTATGTCACCAAATATTAGCATATTTTCATTAGGGTTTGAACATTTTGTTAATATTGATGAAAGTTCATTGATAAATGATTGTTTACTAAGATTTGGTGGTCTATATATTGCTAGTACATTGAGTATAGAATTATTTGGTAATGTTATTATACAGGAAATATTCTCGAACAACTTTGTTTCAAGTAAATTTTGGGTGAAAGGTAAAGTATCCCGAATATACAAGGTTATACCCCCTCCAGATTTGGATGTGCGACAGTAACTAATGCTACTGTAACCGGGAATTTCGAAAAGACAAGTATGTTCCCTTTTTATTGAAGTTTCACATAGCATTAGGATATCTATATTATTCCAACAATTTTGGAGGTTAGCATGTAAAACATCCCAGTATTTAGATATGGATCGAATGTTTAGTTGAACGCAAGTAAAATTACCTATATTATGGCCAATTTTATGTTCTTCCGTCCACTGTTTCAAGTCATTAGTCCTCGTGTAGATAACATCACCGTCGTCATCAATGTATTTATACGCCATAATCGATGGTGGCAAAGTCCTTGGAAAGAGCAGCCTTATAAGCTGGGCAGGTGTCCTTGTCTCCAGTCGAATGTCCAGCGGGCTTGCCAAACCTGGTACAGGTGGCACATACTGGCTTGGCGGCAGCTTTTGGGCAATCTGTCCTGGCATGACCTTCACCTGCACAATGTCCACATCTTTGCTGGTCCTTGCAGAACTTGAAGGAATGTCCGATCATTTGGCACTTGGAACACACTGTAAGCCCAATAAAGTCACGAACGCGGCACACATTCCAGTCAACAAAGACCTTTCCTTGCTTCACCAGCACGTGACGTAGATGGGCAGGCACCTCGTAGACCCGGTGGCATGTCGATCCTGTCCGAGCACCAGCTAGATGACTTAGCTTGCACGTTTTCACTGTGGGTTCTAAGTCTGCGTTTTCCTGGATTCCCGTTAAGGCACTCCTGAGAAAACACTCATCTGTAAGGTCCCGAGGAACATTAAAAAAGATCACTCGTGGATGTCGTTTTGTGGGTAGTCGGGCACTTAGAGTAGCCGAGTTTGCTAGACATGGGGTTTTGAGTATTTTTTCCCGGTCTTCCCGAGTAGCGGTTTGGATAACTATGCCTTTGTTACGGATGTTCCTTATACCCGTAACGATTTAAATTCGATTGTTCTGGATTGCTGCACTTAATCGACCTATACATCCCTAAACGAACTACAAGAGAAACATTAACATTTTAAATATGTATATCCAGTTGCAACTATAGTTTGCATTCCCCAATTCAACGCTTCTACAGTCTTGGGTAACAAATATTTAAATGATATGGGTGTATTTGATAATTATATGAACTTGGCAAATTTCAAAAAAGGATGAACGAATTTTTTCTACCTAGTTTATAAATTATTGTGGCTACAACTTTTTTTTATTATTTACTTATTTGTTGTTAATAGTAATATAAAAAAAATGAATTAAGAATTACTTTGAATTCATCACTTTATTAATATATACATATCGACATATTTCGAAAGCGAAGCTCTGCTCATCAGTACATACAGAATACAAAAAAATAATAATGTCAATCATAGACAAATAATAAACATAGAACACAATAATATAAGATTAGACAAATTAAAAAACATAAACAAAAATTTATTAAAATAGGTAAGTTAATAAAAAAATATTATAAACATTGAATAACAAATTTATATTAGAAATTATTATTAATATTAATATGAAAATAAAAAGAGATAGCTGTTTAAGAAAAATACATTTGATTGTTGATTATATTTAATTGGCTATTAACAATTTTTATAATTTCTAAAATTTCAAATCTGTATTATTTTACACCGATTGTAATTTGATTGTACCAAAAGAATGATTTGTTTCCAAAATGTGGTTAGCAAATTCAGAATACTTATTATTAGTAACTCCTTAGGTGTTACTTAACTCTAATATTAAAATAATTATTTAACTCTAATATAAAAATAATTATTTAACTCTAATATTAAAATAAAAATAAAATATTAATTAAACGTAATATTAAAATAATTAATTACCTCTAATATTAAAATAATTAATTAACTCTAATATTAAAAAAAAAATTATATATATTAAATTAATTCTAATATTAAAATATTAATATTGACTTCGTGAATTTAGCGGATACTGTAATATTTATTTTTTCTATTCTTTTATTTTAATGCGTATTTTTAGTTTTGGTGGAGTTTATTCTTATTTCAAGTGTAATTAACTTTAGTCATGTTTTTTTACGTGATTTAAAAAGAATGTACTTATATGTAAAAGTCCCCTGGTCGATTAAATAATAAAATAAATAAATAAAATATAAATGACGATATTTTCCATGAACTCGTCTTTATAAATATGTAATATTAATTCCGCTTCTTTGGGATGTATATTTCTGTGAAATGTTGCATCTGACATAGGAGTTTTCAAATAAAACATCCTTGCGTCTATTCGTGTTCAATGTCGGGGACTGGAGTAGCGGGAGAAGACGGTGTGTCGACACGTAGGACAGCGTTGCTGCTTCGCATCGCTTCGCTTTAAACCGTGTTGCAACCGCGTTCGCATCGACTTCGCGTACGCAAGATGCAGGGTTATAAATAACCGCGACCGCATTATTCTCAAATTCCTCGTGAAATTCTCAGTAAATAACTGTAAACAGAAGTGTGCCAGGAATGCATGCAGGCTTCTCGTGTGCCAGGCGAAAAATAAGTTCTAAACACCATGCGCTTCCTTGTTTTAATTGAATAATAACTCACTTATGTTTAACAAAATGATGTATTTGTAGATTATTCCACCTTGTCAGAAAACGTAGCTATATTTTCCAAAATCTTATGTTTACATTATCGGTGTTTTTTCCCAGAATAGCAAAAAACCTGTGCTGCCTAGCTTTGTTGAAGTTATCGGGGACATAACGCGCAATAGGTTCTAGAACATCAGGATTACAAATGTGCCCATCAAGTAGGTTATGTGCTACTAACACCATTGCAGTTTTTCTCTTAACGTCTAGTAAACTGTAAATAAAATTTATTTTGATTAGGAGTAATGTGATGTTTATATATCAGTTACATTTGTGTATTTTACTACAGGTATCCGTTATCATTGTTTTGTTTATATACACTTAATATAATAATAAGCAAAGACATCGAACAAATAATGCAGTATAACAATGTCCCGAATACATAAATCTGGGAATTCCATTATTTTAAAGAGAAATTAAATAATTCTAAAGACGTGTAAACCAAAGGGGTTCCTTTCGAATGTGGGTTCTAATATGAAGAACCACTATTTTTCAGACACGAGAAAGATTCTTAAATTCTTTAAACATGCAACTTATTTTAGAAAACCTCGATTATATTCGAGAACTTCGAATATTTGGGTTCGAATGGTTCTAGCCGTTCGATTCTATCTACTTTTTGGATGATTTTACAACATTTTATCTGAATTCGATTCTGAAAGAAATTTTTCAAATATCCAAGTTTATTAAAAAAAAGTCCATTTCGTGATCATTGCATGATTGATTTGATTCAAATGGCTTTATTGAAATCCTGGGGTGTAGCAGTTCGATTCAATCGATTTTTTGGAGTGTTTCTCAATTTTTTTAGCTGAACTCGATTCTGGATATTTTTTTTCTAAAAGCAATTTATTTCAGATAATGTCCATTTCATGAGCAGTCTGCACGGTTGGGTTCGAATTATTTTAGCTGGAAAAAATTTAAAAAGAAAAAAAATAATGGAAACAGCATTACATTTTTCTTATTGAAATGCTAGAGTCCAATTTTAGAACACCGATTTAAACAATATTATAAAAATATCAATATTATAAAAAATATCTAAATTACTAACTAAATATGAAATAAAAAAATATTCCTAAAAAAAAAAAGAACTCACTCTCAAAGCGGTGCAAGTCAATCCAGCCTTTGTACTGCCAGATCCCGAAGTCAGAACAGATCTAGAAGTCATCATGGCTCCGGCTTTTAGGAGCTGGGACTTCCCAGTTCCTGGGTCTCCGACCAGCAGGAGATGGCACTGCCCACGGACTGACCTGTCATGGTCTTCCTTCGGAGATAGGTTATTCTGAGGAGAAGAGTTATCACGGTCCAGGTTGTGGCTGGATCCTGTTATGACGGTGAGGGTCAGAGCTAGCTTCACCATGTACAATCCATAGACCTGAAATAATAAGGAAAAGTAATACTGTCAAACTTGGTTATAACAATTAAGGCTACTGCCTGTGAATAGTCACGATCAAAAAAGAAGAAGACTTTAGTAATTCTATGGATAACAAATTTGACATAGAGTTTGAAGTTTGTCTTATTTGTTTTGTCTATGATACCAACTCGCTCATCTGTCATTATTTTGTTCACTTAAAACAGGGAAATAATTTGCCAAAATCATCGACCAGATGATTAGCCGAGTTGTAAATCCGAATAATATTATCTGTTCGTCGATAAGTGTGGTATCCTTTACGCTTCAATTAAACAATTTTTATTTTGCAGAAGAATTTGGAACCAGACACCAATTATTAATCTGACATGGATATTATGTCCTCAGATGTCAGCGTTATTAAGTCCGAGCCGGAGACAATCCCCGAAGAAGAGATTTCAACATCCCACTGTGATGTAATATTGCATTGCGGGATTGCTAAACAGGAGACAGAAGACGCTTCTGCGATCAAGTGTGAACCGGGGACTCTAGCGGTAGAGGAACATGCGCAAGAATGTGGCGCATACTCTGAAATAGATATTGACTATCCCGACACCAAACAGGAATGTTTCGTACATCTGGAAAGGATTGACCAAAGCCGAGGTAACATGTTTACTTATTCTTTCGGTGTCCTCTCCCATCTGAGGTTGGTTTACCCTCTATACTAGACTGGTACAGCTCAGCGGAAATGCACTCATTACAGTTACGTACGTTGGTTTTGATGTTACGCGGAATATTGATTTCCTTTACCACGTCTTCCATCATTCTACCACTATAGATCGATTTTAGTTATGTGACAATTGATACCCCCCATTGCTTGAATAAAATATCGTATTTTCTGTTTATAGCTAATTAATTCATTTATTTAACCATGCGCTGAAGAACCTCTACGCTCCTCGCCCAATCAGTTATGTGTATTTAAAATATGCGAGTATTCATATTTCAAAAACTGTTCTTAAATTGGATTCGCTTTGGTTTCTTCGCTGATTTATTTGCCTTCATTTATATGTATTCGCTTATTGGTACAGTAACAAGAACAAATTATGGGGTAATTTTTTCCTAATCGAGTGAATGCATATAGTAACAAAATAACTTTCCCATTTAAAAAAAATGTGATGCCCGCCTCTCATCTTTTCTCTGGGTATTTTAAAAACTATTTGTATTTTTTTAAATTTATCCATTTGTATTCATGGCGGCCTCTTGTAAAAACACTAAGAATGCTTCCTACCTTCAAAGACAATATTTCGCTTTTTACTTGTTATTTATCTGTCGAATTCCCTCGATCCCAATGTAATAGTAACCTTAATTGTGTTTTCAGAGTTCTTTTCATCGAAATCATCAATTATTGAAACAAGACACCCAAAATCAAAACAATCAGTCACAGGAAAGAAATCGTTTTCCTGTCCTACTTGTTTCTACAGATGTAGTAGTAAAGCAAAGTTGGTTATACATATTAGAACCCACACCGGAGAGAAACCATTTTCGTGCCCAGAATGCACATACAAGTGCAGCCAGAAAAGCTCTCTCGTCTCTCATATTAAAACCCACACTGAAGAGAAACCATTCTCGTGCCCGGAATGCAATTTCAAGTGCAGGATGAAAGGTTCACTTGTGTCTCATATTAAAACCCACACTGGTGAGAAACCATTCTCCTGCCCAGTATGCACTTACACATGCAGTCAGAAAATCGTAATGGTTCGTCATGTAAGAACCCACACAGGAGAGAAACCATTCTCATGTTCGGAATGTAGCTTCAAGTGCACTAGAAAATGCGTAATGGTTCTTCATAGTCGAACCCACACTGGAGAGAGACCATTTATTTGCCCCCATTGTACTTTTAGGTGTAACCAGAAAGGCTCTCTGGTGTCTCATATTAAAACTCACACTGGAGAGAAACCATTCACGTGCACAGATTGCCCTTACAGGTGCACTCAGAAATGTGCAATGGTTCGTCATATTAGGACCCACACAGAAGAGAAACAATTCTCGTGTTCAGAATGTATTTACACGTGCAGTCGGAAAAGCGTAATGGTTCTTCATACTAAAACCCATAATGGAGAAAAATCTGATAGCACTTTCAACTCCAGCCAGAGAAGCTCTCTGTTTTCTCATATTAAAACCCATACTGGATAGAAACGATTCTCTTGCCCGGAATGCACATTCAGGTGCCACCAGAAAGGCTCTCTGGTGTCTCATTTTAAAAACCACACTCGAGAGTCTCATTCCGGCAATGCACATACAGATGTAGTCAGAAAATCGTAATACGTCATCACATTAAAACCCACAATGTAGAGAAACCATTCTCGTGCTTGAAATGCAGTACAAGTGCTTTCAAACAATACTAGAACCCATTCTCGTGCTCGGAATGCACGAAGGTGCAATAAATGGTACAATGATTCGGGGACTTGAGCTTTAAACCTACCTATCGTTGAACCACGGACTTTCCTAAGACAGTTAATGTTTACATCAAGACGAAACCGGGAACCCAAAAATGAGACACGGGTGAAATGCCGGATACGTACATATATGTTTACTTCCAGGATGTTAAGAAGGACTTTTTGGAGTACTTACCGGAGAGGTGATACCGGTTTGATTTTATACCTACCAAAAATTATGATTTTTGTCAAGTTATTCTAATTAATAAAGGTCAATGGCATAATATTATATTCACATGTGTTTGGTTTGGTGGGTTTTGAAACCTCTTATTAAGGCGACCGACTTTTTTATTTGTTTTTCTTCGTATTACACGCTGCCGTCACCCTCCAAAAGAGTTAAACAAAATTGTCGTATTTGGAGAAAGAGACTTATCTATGGATGCTGGATCCGTGGTCAAATATTATTACAAAACTCATTTTTTTATATCTAAGTCGGCATTTCCTTGGAGATTTTATTGGAACGCAGAATAAACTTCAAAGGAAATGAGCTGCCCTTCGTAGAGACTGCCAATAGAGGTCATAAAACCGACCCTGGCGGCCCGACACACAGTCGCACCGAAAAAAATCATAATGACCGTGGGAGCAGTCGCCCGCGGCCGAATGCGACGGAACAAGGAAGAACGAGATCCCTTCAGGGGCTCTCTGAGGAGAGGAAAGTCGGGTTCAGTCTTCCGCGCAGGAAGCACAGACAGTTGACTTGAAACTTCCGATCAGGAAAGTTCCTATTCTCGCTCCTCGGAGAGGCCACCCAGGTCCTCTGACGACGAGTGAATTTTACGTTTCCATCCGAGAAAGAAGTCCGATCTTCGCCCTACGGAGATCTACGGCATTATTTTACAAAAAGACAGCAATAAAACCTAAAAGGAGTAAAGCGTGTAATAAATGAGCGGCTCACAAGACAATACGGGTCATAGAAAGATCCCTACAGATGGCCAAAGGAACAGGGCTCTCTGAGACAGTTGGCTTGAAGCTTCCGCCCAGGAAGGTACCTATTCTCGCCCCTCGGAGAGGCCGCCCAGGTCCTCTGACGACAGTGAGTGTTACGCTTCCGTCCCAGAAGGAAGTACGATCTCCGCCTTTCGGCGATCTACTTGCAGAAGTCGCCCAGGCTCTGCACCGCCAGTGAGTTTTACGCTTCCGTCCCAGAAAGAAGTCTGGTCTTCGCCCTTCAGCGATCTACCCCCCCGCTTCTGCCAAGGAAGTTACTGATCTTCGCCCTTCGGAGAGTAAAACCCCTAGACCGCCCAGGTCTCTGATTATCACCGCGTTTGTAGCTACTCCCGATCCAGAGGTACTTGGATACCTATTGCGAACGCGAGAACTCTTCATACCCAGCCGCTCTCTGGACCCTGTATAGCCATCAGTAAAGGGAAGTGCCCTGAACTCTCATATCATATAATTCTCCCACCCTGTCACCCTGTGAATACTCTCGTAAAGACTTTTACGTAGGATAACTAAAACTTTCCCGTACAATTAAGCCAAGTGAATCTCTAACTTTAAGAATCAACTTACTCGTATAATTAAACCGGTGAATCTAATTTTAAGAATACAAACTATTACGTAGATTTAAGAAAAGTGAATAGTTAATTTTAAGAACCGTAGAATTATGTACTTAACTCTAATTTTAATGATATTGTAAACTCAATTAAGATTAACTTTAGTTTACGACGAAACCCATGATTATATATATGCATTATAGTAAATACCTAAATTGCTTTTCAGTTCCTAACCTTTTTGCGTTATTCCTATAATTATAACCCACTGCATTAATTAGCGTCTTATCACAGTCATTGTTTTGATTTAATTTTATGGATAACTTACTTACAATTTAATATATATTTAAAAAATCGGATCATTATTAATCATGTTATTCAGTATACCTAAAATGTATGACATAAATCTTTAATTAGAGTTTATTATGTAAACAGTGTACCTACCCAAATAGTTTGAGTTTTAGAAATTAGAAATCCCAACCATTGTACTCTTGATGTTGGAATCTGTTCACTGATGGTTTTATAAAGACCATTTTAAAAGTCCCCATAAGAACGCCAACAAAAAAATTCGATTCTTTTACAGTACCATCCAAAATATCTATTCTAAGAATGTTTTAATCGAACATTTAAAAAGTTCAAAAAACCGAAGAAACATAATTTTCACTACACAAAAGCGAACCAAAATGACATTATGAATATATCTAACTTTAAAACTACTTTTGAAAAAGGAATTATAAATATCTCCACACTAAGCTGTATAATTCACTGTCACATTAAAAAAGCCATTGATTTCAAAAAGCAAACTGAAACTCAAAGCTCAAAGAAATCAAAGAAGAGGAGTTACCCATCATTTTGAAAAGAACTTCGTAAGAGTTTAAAACATTAGGTTTTTAAACAAAACCTTATTGGCCTTAGCACTAAAAAAAACACAACTCATCGTCTTATCAAATTTTAAAAACTAAATGAAAAAAGTATGTATTAAAACTAAATAAAATAAATATATGAAGTTTTCCGACCACTGGGGCAGGCACAGCTTTTTAGCCTTTATGGAGTGCATGCCACAGGTATTTAGAGTGGTCCTCATTAATTGTTACAGAAGTTATTCAGGATGGTAACAATGGGTTTTGAAATACCAACATTAAGGCTATTCATGTTCGCCAGGAATTCGGAGAATAAAACTATTGTTTGATTTGAGTCCTAGTCCTGCGTCTTTTAAGGTGTTTTTTTTTACTATCATATAACTACAGCGTTGATAAATACTTGCGGTTATATCTATGAAAGCATTAGATTTTGTTTCGCCAAATAAGATTTCTTAAAAAAAATCATTAAATCTCTTCCAGAATTTTATGTAAAAAAGACGAATATCGTAAGATTTGGTTTTTTTCCTGAATTTCAAAAGACTCGCGAAGCTCAAAGAATATTTCGATTTTAAGAAAGTATTTATTTTTTGTGTTTTGTACCCAAACACAATTTTTCATCACTATTACTAAATGAATTTGAGCAGAAGAACTATCGTGCATCACGTCAGATTGCCAGATTCCAATATTTGGAACGCCGAGAGCTCGCTATTGAATATTTACGCAGTGTGTCGAGTGTAAATTTCCGCGCAGACCATCAAAGTCTGTTTTCGTAATAGCTTACTAATTTTTAGCAAATTATTATTTTTTTTATATGTAGGTAGGATTTTACATGATAATGTGTTTAAATATTTAAATAAATGTATGTATCTATCTATCATAAGCAGTTTCCTCAGAATAGCTGCTTTAATTTCGAGAGAAGTTTTTTCGACGTTGCCGGAGATTGAGGGAGGGGTGAAATGAAACATATTTAAAACAGGGCTGTAAGATAGATTTTTTTTTATTATTATTAATGGACTCATTATTATTGAGGGATTTCTTAATTTCCAATGCTTCTAAATTATCTAAGCGTTTACCTATTAATGTGAAGAATATTGATCCCTGTTTTTTTATCAAAACTATGAATTTTTGAGTTAACGTGGATAGCGAATTCAGAAAAAATATTATTTTCAAAACATCTTACGTGTTCTTTGATTCTAATGTCGAAATTATGGCTGAAATTCCGTTTTGTTCTTTGTTTGCTTTGTCTATGACATTAACTCACATCTCACATTATTGTTCACCTAGATTCTAGAGCGAGAACACAATTTTCCAAACTTAAATAGACTAGAGGCTTACTCGAGTTAATAAGTGAGAATAATATTATTTGTCCGTCGCTGTGTTGTATCCTTTACGCTGCAATTTAAGAATTATTATTTTGCAGAAGCATTTGGCGCCCGACAGCAGTTAATTTGACATGTCCTCAGATATCGGCGGCATAAAGTCCGAACCGGAAACAATCCCCGAAGAAGAGAGTTCAACATCCCATTGTGATGCAATATTGCAGAACGAGATTGTGAAACAGGAAACAGAAGACGCTTCTGCGATCAAGTGTGAACCGGGGACTATAGCGGTAGAGGAACATGCACAAGAATGTGTCTCATATGCTGAAATAGACATTGACTGTCCTGAAACCAAACAGGAATGTTTCGTACATCTGGAAAGGATCGACCAGAGCCAAGGTTAGCTATTAACTTATACTTCAGGTGTCCTCTCCCATATGAGGTTGGTTTTATCGTGCAAACTGGATCTTGGAACAGCTCAGCGAAACTGCACTCAAACCAGTCACGTTGGTTTCGATGCCACGGGATATATTGACATTCTTTACAACGCCCTCCATCACTAGAAATCGTTTTACTATAACATGGTATTTTATAAAATAAAATAAATAAGTTACATTAACTAGTTATACTTTGTGTACCCCACTATTTAATATAAAAGTATTTCCCATTAATATTTTTTAATAATGAGACCAAAAAGTAACGGTATTTTCTGTTTATGACTAGTTGTTTATTAACTATGCGCTGACCTTTATGCTCCTCGCCCAACCTGTGCATTTAAAATATGCTAGTATAGTTTCATATTCACGCTTTGAATTTGAATCTTCCTTGTCGGGTGTTTGGCAGAATATCTTGGTTTCCATGCCATTCGGAAGAATGCGGGAAGCATATCAATGAACCGTACGGATTTCACATACAGTCATAAGTAATGGTTACAGAAGTGCTATGATTGAACGAATTATAGGAAACAGCTACGGTTATTACTGTATTTATGTACTTAAATTGGGTTCGCTTTGGTTTTCTTAGCTGCTTTGTTTCTCTTCTCTTTAAATGTTTCCGCTAATCGGTACAGTACAATAAATATTGAGGTAATTTCATAAAAATCGAGTGAAAGCATATTTTAATGGTAGAACATAATATCTTTCCCATTTGAAAAATGTGAATATACGCGTGTCATATTTTCTTATTGAATTTATCCATACGTATTCATGGCGGCCTCGTGTAAAAAAAACAGAGATTTTTTCTACTTTCAAAGGCAATATTTCGCTTTTGACATATTGTTTATCTGTCAAATTGATTACAATTTAATAATAATTTAAATTTTGTTTTCAGAAATTTTTTCATCGAAATCACCTATTATTGGAACAAGAGATACGAAAGCAAAACAATCAGTCTCAGGGAAGGAATCATTTTCATGTCCTACTTGTTCCTACAGATGTAGAAATAAAGCCAAGTTAGTTGTGCATATTAGAACCCACACTGGAGAGAAACCATTTTCGTGTCCGGAATGTACGTTCAAGTGCAGTCAGAAAAGCTATTTGGTTTTTCATATTAAAACCCACACTGCGGAGAAATCATTCTCTTGCCCGGAATGTACTTATAAGTGCAGTCAGAAAAGCTATCTATTGTCGCATATTAAAACCCACACCGGAGAGAAACCATTATCTTGCCCGGAATGCACGTACAGATGCAGCCAGAAAATCGTAATGGCTCGTCATATTAGAACCCACACAGGAGAGAAACCATTCTCGTGTTCGGAATGTAGTTACAGGTGCAGTCGAAAAGATGTAATGGTTAGTCATATTATAACCCACAAAGGAGAGAAACGATATTCGTGCCCTGATTGCACTTTCAGGAGTAGCCACGAAGACTCTTTATTCTCTCATATTAAAACTCACACTGTGGAGAAACCATTCTCGTGCCCTGCATGCACGTACAGGTGCAGTCAAAAAATCACATTGGTTCGTCATATTAGAACCCACACAGGAGAGAAACAATTCTCATGTTCGGAATGCATTTATAGGTGCAATCGAAAAGACGTGATGATTCGTCACATTAAAACCCACAGCGGAGAGAAGCCATTCTCTTGCTCGGAATGCACGTTCAGGTGCAGTCGGAATGACTCTCTGCTGTCTCATATGAAAACCCACACTGGAGAGTTTCATGCTCGGAAAGCACTTACAGGTGCAGTTAAAGAGGCTAACTAGTATCTCATATTTAAAACCACATTGGAGAGTCACCATTTTCGTGCTTGAAACGCACGTTTAAGTTCTATTAAAAATTAATGATTTTTCATACAAGAACTCAAACTTGTAAAAACCATCCTCGTACTCGGATAGCTAGAAGTGCTCTCAAAAGAGCATTATGGTTTCTCATACTAGAACCCATACGTGAGATAATTGTGCTCGGAATGGACGACATATGAGATAAAAGGTGCAATAATGATGCTATTAGACATTTTTCTTAGAAGTTAAAGTACCAGCAGTCTGTATTTTATTTAGAACGGCGGCAGAACAAAAAAAAACGATTATCGAATGTACACAGCCCGCGAAAAATCAAAATTCACCTTTTCTTCAGAACACACCTCGTATGTATTAAAGTGTGTAATTCCATTTATTCAACAATGAATAACGGTCGAAAAATACAATATTTAATCCAATTATTTTTAAATACCTACAGCCATTCTTACTTCACTCTTGACATTTATACGTACTTTATGTAGATCTATAACTCAGAACATGATGATGGTTTTTCTTTTCCATGGAGGCGTATATGTTTTGTTAGGTCCGACTTGCGAGCAAACGAATACGGGCAGAAGGAACCCGAAAAAGGTTTTATCCCACTGTGAGTAATCATGTGACTTTTCAGATTAATCTTAAGTGCACACGTATAGTTGCAGTCGGAAAGTAAAAGGTTTATTTCAACTGTGAACCAGCATGTGCTTCTTTAATTCTACCAAATTCCATAAAGGAAGCCTCAAGTCTTGGCACTTTCCGTAAAACATGTGCTATATACATAAAGAAAAATTTATGACTTGTATTTCTATTTGTACTAACTGTATTTCTTAAACCCTATTTTTTTTTTGAACTGTGGTAACTGTATTTCTTTTTTTTTATTAACTGTATTCTTTCCGTTATAATTTTATGACTCTATTTTATTATGTATCTTATATGTTTTTTATTACTAGATGTATGAAAATTTGCTTATATCTAAATAAAGCTACAAAACAAACAAACAAATCTCCCTTTCGACAAGTGCAGTCGAAACATGAAAAAGGTTTTTCTCCACTGTGAGTCAACATATGATTTTTCAAATATCCCCTTTGAGAGCATGAAAAAATTGCAGTTGGCACAGGAAAAAGGTTTTTCACCACCACCACTGTGAGTCAACATGTGTGACTTTAAATTTCCCTTTAGTGAACAGTCGGAACATGAAAAGGGTTTTTTACCGCTATGAATGAGCATGTGAGCGTTAAAAGTCCTTTATGAGAACATGAACATTGCACTCGGAACATAAAAAAGGTTTTTATCCACATGAATCAGCATATGTGTCTCCAAATGTCCCTTTCGAGAAAATGAACATGTACAGCCAGAACGTGAGTAAGGTTTTGCTCTAGCATGTGTGCGTAACTGCACTGTTAATGCTGACTTGTGTGAGCAGGAGTAATTGCAATGGGAACATGATAAAGGTTTTTCATCAAGATACATCTTCAGAACTGAAAAAATAGCGGATTGGAATAAATAATTACGTTAAAATGAATAAATACAAATGTTTAAAAGATTTTGAACAAATAAATACCAGTTTTACATGATTTGTGGGTATTTATTTTAGAGTGCCCTTAGCACTCCTTTTTAGCATCTGGAAGATCGACGTCTATATTCGTATAAGAAATTCTACCCCCAACTTCTTCTCGGGGTTCTGCTTCTGACTTAATGGTAACAGTCTCCACATGAATGCTACCTGAAATAAAGACATTATAATACATTGATATACCGACAAATACATTCAAATTTACAGCTGTCCATTTCCGAGAGAGTTCCATGACAAAACTAGTACTTCCATAATTTTATTTTAATTTAAAACTATCTGAATATAAAAATATATCTTATCATTGAAAAAGTTAATATTAACAAATCTCAAATGAAACATAAAACGGAAAATAAAAAAGGTAACAGTCTCATATTTATGTTTTAAGTTTGTTACCTAGTAAGATAACCTTAACTGTAAATTTAGCATAAGGTTTTGAATAACAACTCCCGTTAGTCAAACTACTAGAAAGTAAATGAATTAAAAAATTTGTTCATTTACTTTTTTATTTAATTTAAATTAAAAAACATTATTTAATAAATGAAATGAAAAATTTAATTTATTTATTTGCGAAACATGCACACATTTTGTGTATATAGTGGTGAATATAAAGTAAAAAATTTATTTAGTTTATTAAGAATGACGCCACACAGTGAATACCAATCTTTTGAAGAAATTATATTAAAAAGTAGTTTATCGGGACTTATGTTTTGTAAAATGTCTTAAAGTTAATATAAAATAAAATTAAAAAAACAGTGATTTTTTAATGAGATTGGGATTTTGTTGTAGAGTTTAGTACCAAAGTATGAGAACCTTTTTTGGTCCAAATGTTGTAATTGTGGCGTCTCGCTGAATGTGTTTTTCACTCTGAGATCTAGTGTTTCTAATATGTGTCTTTGTTGTTATTTCGTTTTTTTTGTATTTATGAAAGTAAAGTGGAATTGTTTTAGAGCATAATTTTATAACAAGATGGTGTTAGCACGACTAAAACCAATTAGAGTTTCGAATTCAAATCACGTTCTTACCATCTGTATGGTGAGTATCTTTAAAATATTCCCAGCATTCCATCTTAATATTTGGGACTTGTATGTCGATATATGTAGAGGACTTTACACTACTGTTTTTATCTCGAGTCCCTACCTCCATCTTGATGGTGACACCATCGGCGCTAGGAAGATCCATACGACGGCTGTGATGGCGTTGAAATATAATCCTTGAATATTGATTTCTACAAGTCAGAATTAAACCTGGAGCAGCAATTTTAAATGATTGTGAAAACTAAATGAAAACTAAAACATACTTTCATTAAACATCGAGTATCGAAATATATATATGTATGTACGAAATCATTGTATGATTGATTGAAACGTCTTAGCCGATACATTCTTATGATAAACGAGCAACATGTAAGGTCTAACGTTTTACTTAGTCAATATAACATGAACCCACTTAAATATAAGTCGAAGTGTGGCGGTCAACTCCAATGCGCTGAAGATAGGTCATTATAAAAGAAGAATTGATTGAATTCGAAAACTTTGCCATGAAAAATATGACGGTTATTGAAATAGCCTAAATCAATATAAAATTAAGACATGGATTGTGTCGTTTATACAATATTAATGTAGAAAAACATAGCAACAATTATTATTGTGGGTGAGGAAAATGAAAATATCGTTCGGCTAGCAGATCACGGCAAATAAACGAGACCACGCCCGCAAGCGTAATAAGTTATGCTTTATGTGTGTGACGACTGTATGGGATTGTATGGCGAGCGATATCGTCGCGCATTCCCCGCCCATACACTTTAGAAATAAATTCATACTTAGCCTCTATCACATGTACATATTTTATATCCCTACGTCGGTCGGGTGTCGGTCGTCTTTGAACGCCTGGAGTTTTGTAAAACTTTATTATCTTTTTATAAACCGTCCACATTTCGATTTTAATATTGTGGTTTTTGGTAATTCATTTAGGTTCTTGGCAAATACGTACATATTTACCTAACCAAATGGAGCGAATAAATAAAAATTAAAAATAATTCCAAACCACCGAAGTCAAGAATAATCTAAAAAAGGGGTAATAATAATAATAAATATAATGTTTTTTATAAGAAGGAATTACTTTGTGGTTTGACATCATATTTAATTAGTGAGCAAGATTAAGAAAGGGACGCTTAGATGGTTTGGGCATGTAGAGCGAATGAACGAAGAAAGGAGTGTAAGGAGAATATATAACGCGAATGTGAATGGAAGAAGAGCCCGGGGACGCCCGAGGAAGACATGGCACGATCAAGTGAATCAAATACTCGAGTCGGGCCATGTCAGAAGTCGGAATAACAGAAGAGAATGTATGAGGCGTTGTATGAATGTGAATGAAGCAAGAAGTGTATGCCAAGATCGAGTTGTTTGGCGGTCCGTCCTCTCTACCTACCCCTGCGGGGAAACGGCATGATGGTTAGTTAGTTAGTTCATTAAACAAACACTTAGAAACCAATAATTTATTGTAGTTTACGCCAATTAGTTTCGTTTAGATCGCTTCGTCGCTTCTTCGCTTCGTCGGTGCAAATATAATAAACTAATAATAAGGCAATATTTGCACTGACGAAACTTGATTACCTAATTAAATATACGTATATATTTATTTTTGTTTAAATATTAAATGGTGCCAAAAATGATTTATTACCGGGGAAACCGAATTACTGATAAAGCAAATGTGATAATGGATTCTCCAGTCTGTGAAGTACTTATATTTGGAGTCTGTTTTCCCTCGCATTTAACGCAATGTTTTCTTAATTGATTTATAATGACGTTAAACCTATCGACTTGTGAAATATTGTTCCAATCTTGTGAAAACACTGAGTAGTGGGGAATTCGCAGTCTTGAACGCCGAAACAGTTGTCACAATATTAAAAAAAATGAAATACTTGCAGGACTTAAACATAACATTATTTAATTTGATATAAATTAAATAAAAAATAAAAAAACCTGTAATATAAATCACGTTGTATCTTCACATTTCAGATGTTTCTTTTTTATTTTTTTTTATATGAATACCGCAGAGTCCGAACTGCTCCCAACCGTCTGGAGCCAGTGAGACTATGACATCCCCATTGGGGAATGTTATGAGGCTGAATTTATTGGTTAGGGGAAGGAGAAGGGAAGAAGGTGGGGAAATACCAGGCTATTCAGATCTGGTCACTGAACATAACTATAAGCCATTTCAAGCAACGTTTCAATTCTGAGTGGTGGTCTTCCACCAGGACGATACTAAGGGTATCTACCATTCGTTACAAATTAATTTATAAACCCCCGATGTATTTAAAATATCAAGAACATCTCAAGTACATGTACAAGTAGAAATATGCAAGTCTCCCCAATTATCAAATTGGAATCAATTTTCAACACTGCAGCAAGACTTATCACCGGCGTATCTAAATATTCTCATATTTCAGAACATCTGGAAAATCTCGACTGGCTCAAATGTCCTGATAGAATCCAGCTCAAGCTCCGCTGGATGGTGTTTATGTCGCTCAGAACTAAACTTAATATTAATATTTTCAGACAATCATTTACATAAATTGAAGAAATGCACACCTAAATTGCTCAGCTAGGTTAGCCGGTTAGTGCTAACCTAAAGTCACTAACAGAAAAATTAAAAAAAAAAAAATCACCCATCGGTGTACAAGTGCGTCCACAGCCCGCAACACTGTAAATAACTAAAAGCGCGAAAAAATATTAATAACCATCAAAACTTCGTCATTTTATAAATATTATCCAGTCCTAAATATTATAAATATTTCAAATAAATACCATGTCTTCTTGGGCCAAGAACCTTCTAATAGATCTAAGATCAATAGAAAAAAGGGATAAAATATCATCTCTGTAAAAATATCACCTTAAAGCTTAAATTTTCTAAATTTTCCGATAAAAATGTGTTCATCTGAAGCGACCTGCCAGCTGTAGGTAAGTATGTTTTTCTGTATCTGTTTGTACATAATTAGATAACGAATAGGAAGTAACATTTGTATACCGCCCTTGAGGTGATTTTTCACAAAAACGAAGCTGTACAAGTAATCCGTTTAAAATATATGTTTTAAAGTTATTATTACTATAAAAAGCTGGTTGGATAGTACTTTAATATTTCTCTCCTATTTTTACGTATAAATATAATAATTTGTGGATAAACATTAGATTTATGAACTTTTTCTCAAACTTCATGTTTAATAAATTATTCATTAATTTAGTACTATAAACGTTGCTGATCTGTTTAATTAAATTTAGTTCGTTGTTAAAATTATTTTTGGATTGATAGGGGTACACAAACTAATCTACTAAGCATAGAAATAAAAGCTGATAATTTAAGAGCAAAGGAATGATTAGAAGAATTATATATAACGATGTCTGTATCTTTATGACATGTACTAAATTCAAATGTATTATTATGGGTAGAAACATTTAACGCTAAGGAAATAATGTTAAAATTATATAAATTTAATCTTTTTATGGGCTTTATTTAGGAAATTAAAGAAAACATTAAGTTGTCTTTCAGTACCAGTCCATATACAAACACCACCCACAGATCTTTTCCAAAAATGATCAAGTTTTTTTATAATAAAGCAGAACTATTAAAAATTATTTCAAAATATATCAGCTACTAAGGGGTTAATACTAAAACCCATTGCTAAGCCATCCTTTTGTTTAAAAATAGTATTTGATAAGACGCTAATTATTTCAGTGGGTTATAATTCCAGGAATAAAAAAGTTAGGTTAGGAACTGGAAAGCAATTAAGGTATTTACAACAAGTCATTTATTTTGATAATCGAGGGGTTAGTCTTAAACTAAAGTTAATCTTAATTACACACAAAATTTCAATAAAACTAGATAGGCAAGTACTTAAATCTACTTGTAAAGTCTTTGTACTTAAAATTAACTATTTACTTCGTTAAATCTACGTAAAAGTTTGGATTCTTAAAACTAGAGATTCACAGTACCTCCGGATCGGGATGAGATACAAACGCGGCGATAATCAGAGGCCTGGACGGTCTCCGGGGTTTGATCTCCGAAGGGCGAAGATCAGTAACTTCCTGGGCAGAAGTGGGGGTTCTACTCGCGGTGCAGAGTCTGGGCGACTTCTAGGGTAGATCGCCGAAGGGCGAAGACCAGACTTCCTTCTGGGACGGAAGCGTAAAACTCACTCGCGGTGCAGAGCCTGGGCGACTTCTGCAAATAGATCTCCGAAAGGCGGAGATCGTACTTCCTTCTGGGATGGAAGCGTAATAATCACTCGCGGTCAGAGGACCTGGGCGGCCTCTCCGAGGAGCGAGAATAGGAACCTTCCGGGGCGAAGGCTAAACCCGACTGTCCTTCCTGGACGAAAGACTGAACCCGACTCTCTCGTCAAAGAGCCTTGTTGCCTGTCTACCAGTAGGGATCTTTTTATGACCCGTATTATTGGCGGGCCGCTCATCAGGGCGGCTCATTTCCTTTGAGGTTTTTATTGCTGTCCAATAAAATAAAGCCGACTTTCTAAAATAGTATATAAGGGTGTTTACTTAACGATGTAGTACTTTACAATTGTTTCCGGCTTGAACAAAAATATGCGCGGCTTTGAGCAAATTTTTTATGTCCTGTCTAGTGTGGGAATTATTATTACTTGAAATGCACATTTTAGAAACTAAGTATGTCTGTGAATTACAAAGGATATATCACCATACTATAAAATGAAAAGCTAATAATTTTTTAGCAAAGGGATGATTAGAAGTATCATGTATGACGATGTCTGTATAAGTATCTTCATGATATAGGTACTCATATTACATCCAATTTTATTATTAAAAATAGAAATATTTGGGTCTAAGAAATTTATTTCTATGGTAAATTTAATCTTTTTATGAAGTTTATTTAGGAATTTTAAGAAAACGTTAAATTGTCTTTCAGTACCAGTCCATATACAAAAACCTCATCTGCATATCTTTTCCAAAAATGAATAAATATTAACAATAAAGCAGAACTATTAAGTAGCTTATTCTTTAAAATCTTTAAAAATGTATCAGCTACTAAAGTGATAATACTGCAACCAATTCCTAAGCCGCCCGTTTGTGTATAAATAAACATTACGTCGCTACATGTATAATATAGCTTTTGTGCCGTTTCATATATTCTGAGATGATCGAGTAAAACTGCTTTAAAAAATAATTGCAAAGACTAGATTTGCTGAAAAGAATAGATTTGTTAAGCTGGAAAGCTTGCCTAATAATAGTAAAAAATATTTTTAGCAAATCTACTCTGCAATTATTGTTTAAAGCAGTTTTTCTCAATCATCTCAGAATGTACGAAATGGCACATAAGCTATATTATAAAAGCAGCGACGATTAAATAGCCCGTTTTTCATTTCACTGGCTAAAATACATATGTGGGTGAATAGCCATTAAAAATAAATTCGAGAATTTCTATGGTTAACTAATCTGACTTGACTTTTAATTCGCGTCCTGTATTTCTAAAATACGACTGAAGTAAATTGTGGTGAAAAGGGATAATCAAAGGTGGAAATATTATCTGGAGATCAATTAAAGTGTTTTAGTGCAAACAGAATTGAAACAACTCGATGGCAATTGAATTTCCTTTCAACATAAGTAAGATTACTCACCGTCTCACTTATTGGATCGATCCTGTGCTGTAGGTTTGTCACCAATGAATTTATTGATATTTCTCCCTTTCGTGAATTATTTTTAATATTCATTTTGATAATTAGGCAATGCGGGCGGCGGTAGATATTGTTTGCCACTCGACAAATGAAATGGTTGTGCCGAATCTTAAGGAGTTCTTAGACGATACTTTTTTTTCATACCGATCCACAAATGGGAACCATATCGGGATCCATAGGGAAAATCTTTGCTTGAAAAGATCATTATTTCAATACCTACAATTTCACACAAATTTGCACATAAAGGAGATAGATTATTTTGGAACAGTACTTAATCGTCAGCAAATGGCCACACCTTGACAAAATAATTTCAAAAATATCCGCGAAATTCACATTTCCGAACAGAAACACGCGGCCACAATTAATTTAAACATAGTCTAATCTACCTTTCATTTTTTAGACAATGTTTTAAATTTATACTCCTAAATAAAAACGCAATATCTTCACAACATACGTAACATTATAGTTACATAAAAGTATGACAGGGGTCAAAGAAAGCGCACTAAACTGTGGCAATGCGTATTATTTACTCAAATTAAAATTGTAAAAAAAAATCCTCAAAATATACTCCAAATCCACAGTATTAAACATTAATAAACACATATTATTATCTTAAAATCAATATAAAAAGAATAAACGCGAAAATTTACTACTAACATACTTACAAAGACAATGACAGACGAAGACAACAGCTGATCACATACTATCCGCCATCTTAAACTGGACGAAAGAACAGTACATGTTCTAATAACCCTTCAACACGGCTGGTATGCCCGATGCTAAAAAAGCCATGGCGTCGAATGGTTCGGCCAACCGGTCGTCCTTTCCTATATTTTGTTGGCTTCACTTTAGGAAAGGACGACCGGATGGCCTAACCTTTCGACGCCATGCTATTGGGCCGCCCGCCCGCGTGGAAGGGCTATATTTGACATTACTTCACTTGTAATGAAAGTGGTATCTATGCTTGTAACCTACAAACTTTATTTTAAAAAATTATAAAGTTATCTTTTTGATATGAAAAATGATTAAAATTGATTTTGATTAGTGTCAGTCTGTGTACCCTTTTATTGAATAGTAGAATATTCTAATACCCTTAGAGAAACAAAAATGTTTCTCTGATAGCCTTATTTCATTTTGGTTGAAATTACTGTGTTTATACTTAAATCTACGAATTTATGTGTTTTTACCTACCATCTTAAATAACATTCTCCCACCGAACTCTATGGTGTCGTTATTCTAGCGTAGATTTTTAACGTTTTCATATTTTTATTATTCTAAAATCTGTTTTATACATAAAATAAAGATTCAAGAGGTAAATATCTAGGTTAACTTAGAAAGACAGTAAAAAAATATACTGCTCTTTTACCTACCTCAGTAAGTTAATAAGGATCAAAATTTTAAAGTAAAAACACAGAAATACGTGACGCATATTTTCACAATACATTACTATAATATATAATAAGTGTCTAAAAATGTATTGGCACAAAATCAGTACATTATGCCGATTGTAATAGTGCCACAATGTTAAACGAAACTCGAGCCTTCATTCTGGAGCTTGACTCCCATATTATTTTACTAATCAGGACAGTATGGTTTATTCATGATTTCACTTTAACCGCCAAGCGTTAACGTTTTCTTTCGATCTGTGATCTATTTGAAGCTCTTTTGTAACTTCTCAAATTGAACTAAGAAACCAATAGTTGTTTATTTATTACATATATTGTTGCATTCAGGACACTTATCTTGAAATATTTCTTTACAGAAAACTTTTAACTTTTGATGTCCGTAATCACTTCCTAGCTCCTCAAACTTTTCCTTCACTATCACTAAAATAAATCATCTCATCTACTCTATTCCAAAAACTCTTGGATTATAAGGCATATGTCATTTATGTTTGTGTTCCATTAAATATGTATTATAATGATTCCGGAATTCGATTGATTGAAACTAGACATTATCTCTGAAGATTCAGAAGTGTTTTTAGTAAAAAATTAAAACATCGTTTTTATCCAGTAATCTCTCGGAAAATGACTTAAAAGTCTAAAGATCTTTATTTTAATTGTATAATATTGTCTTTGTTCAAATGAAATTTGTACCCGCCAATCCTCAATGTGCCTGTCAACGAAGAAGAAAAGTTTCATATTGTTATGTTTTAATTGGTCTGTTGTATTTAATTCCTAGAATTCCATTTTTTTTTATTTCTTCATCAACTTAAATAATGTTATTATTAAGATCCCCATGTATTTTTGTTTAATTATTTTTTTTTGTGAGATCTATTTTGACGTGCAAAGACATTTTAAACTGTGGTTAGGCCACATTGATACGACTTAAGACTTTTACATGAAAGTCACGGGTACAGGCGTTGATTCATTAAAATTAAGTCGATCGGTACTCCCTTCAAGTTTTGTAACCATCACAAGTCAAAAACTCGATTCTTGGGAAAACGGCCGTGAAGTATTTTTCTCACTCGCACTAAATGTATTGAATGACTGGACGCTTCAAATGCTGTAACATATTTTTGAGAGCTTTAATTCTTAAAATTTTCTTACCAATATATTCTGATATATAAGGCCGTAACTGCAGGTAGCAGGATCTTAGTAAAACAATATTAGTTAAACCAACCATAAACTTTATGTATTTCATATAAGTTACAAGAAATTTAAAAATATATTCTGTTAAAAGGTATTCTTGGTCGTGCATACCTTATGAGAAAAGAGAAGTTCTTGTGTTTGATAGTGGAGCAACGGTTCTTAATTTGGTAGCTATGTAATATAGAATTAGTTTCTATTTATAAAATAATATATTTATGATTATTAACATGTCACCGAGATCCGTAATTTTGTTTGTAATGTTTTTAGTGTGTTTTTACATGTAGAGTATTATTATGTTGCTTCCAGGTAGCATTAATATGGAGACTGTTCCCATCAAGGCAGAACCAGAACCCCGAGAAGGAGGTCGAGAGGGAACTCCATATACGGAAATAGACATAGACCTGCCGGATATTAAAACGATATGCTTAGAGCACTCTGAAAATATTGCCCAGGCTGCAAGTAAAATCGATATTTTTATGTCTCAATTCTTTATAATAATAATTTTCCGTTTTCATTATAGATAACTAATTATTAATCTTTATCCGCCTTCTTTACAGATTTAACAACGGATCTGAAGACGCATCCTGTGGGAAAACCTTATTCATGTTCCCGTTGTAACTACTCTTCCTCAAGCAAGTCAGTATTAGCACGGCACTTGCAAACGCATACTACAGGAACACTCTCGTGTTCTCATTGCAAATATTCATGTTCTCAAAAGGAACATTTAAAAACTCACATGCTTACTCATACTGGAGAAAAACTTTATTCATGTTACGACTGTAACTATTCATGTTACAAACAGAGATATTTAAAACGTCACATGCGCTACCATACTGGAGAAAAACCTTTTTCATGTTCCAATTGTAAATTTTTATGCTATGAAAAGCAAAGTTTAAAACGTCACATGCTTATCCACACTGGAGAAAAGTCTTTTTCTTGTTCCGATTGCAACTCTTCATTTTCCCTAAAGGGAAGTTTAAAACGTCACATGCTTATCCATACAGGAGAAAAACTAATTTCATGTTCCAATTGCAACTATTCGTGTTCCGATAAACGATATTTAAAACGTCACATGCTGATTCATACTGGAGAAAAACCATTTTCATGTTCCAATTGCAACTATTCATGCTATAGAAAGTATAATTTAAAACGTCACATGCTTACCCATACTGGAGAAAAACCTTTTACATGTTCCATTTGTAACTATTCATTTTATCAAAAGGGATGTTTAAAAAGTCACATGCTTACCCATACTGGAGAAAAACCTTTTTCATGTTCCAATTGCAACTATTTATGCTATGAAAAGCGAAGTTTAAAACGTCACATTCTTACCCATACTGCAGTAAAACCTTTTTCATGTTCCAATTGTAACTATTCATGCTATGAAAGGGGATGTTTAAATCGTCACATGCTTATCCACACTGGAGAAAAACCATTTTCATGTTCCAATTGTAACTATTCGTGTTCTGGAAAGGGTAATTTAAAACGTCATATGCTTTACCATACTGTAGAAAAACCTTTTTCATGTTCCAATTGCAACTATTCATGCTTTGAAAAGGGAAGTTTAAAACGTCACATGCTTACCCATACTGCAGTAAAACCTTTGCAACTATTCATGCTATGAAAAGGGATGTTTAAATCGTCACATATGCTCACTTACTTTGGATATAAATCGAAAAGTCGTTTACGAACTCAATCGGTGAATAAAAAATAAGCATTCAGTCTTATTCTTCAAAAAAGTTATGGCATTGAGCATGAATGGCGAACCTCAAAGTTGGGTAGAGATATTAACTGTCATGGGAGTTTTACAGTCTTTCTACATATTAGATATGCAGATTAAAAGTGAAATAGATATTCAAAAGTCGCTAAAATGTAATAGGAATTTAATTGGATAACAGTGATACAAATGCTAACATTGAACGCAATTATATTAACACATAAATTAAGAAACGACTTGCTATCAAAAAATTATTCTAACAATATTTTTCTCAACGTTTTCATTCGCAGGCATAATACAAAAAACATTTAAGGAAATTGGACTACCGCAAAAGAACAAAGTCAATTACAAAAACAGTTTATTTTACAAAGGGATGAAATGTTATAATGCTCTGCCGGTCCCATTCAAAATTGCACCAATGAATACATTTAAAATACACTATTCTATGAAGCTATCACTTTGTGGTTATCCATTATAATCAAATGAAACAATCAAAATTTGTTTTAACCACATTTATTATTCAAACAATGTTACAAAATTATGGTAGCACACACATATTAGGTGTCATAGTTGGGATTGGGGCGTGACTAGGTATTAGTAAAGAGTGGGGGAATAGACAGATTAAGGGAGGGGTGAAAGGAAACATTTAAAATGGGGCTGTAAGATAGGTTTTTTTTTATTGTAAATAAATACTCATTATTTTTAAAGGATTACTTAATCTCCAAGGTTTCTAAATTATCTAGGCGTTAACGTTTACTATTAATATGAAGAATATTTTTGTCAAAACTACGATTGCTTGAAATAATATAATTCGCGAATTCGAAAAAATTATTATTTTTAAGACATCTTACATGTTCTTTGATTCTAATGTCGAAATTACGGCTCGTTTTCCCAATATAAACTGGGGGACAGTTCCGAAACCGGGAGGCGTGAAAAGTAAATGTGGTTTAAACAAAGTCTGATTGTTTCCTTTGATTAAATTTAAAACAGATTATAATATCCACATTATGTTAAGCATGAAAAAATTCATTAGTTTTTAAGTTATCATTAGCCACATGCAAAGTACCCAATAGTAATAAGTTACAATAATTAGTTACATGTAATAGTATATAGGTTATAATGAGTTATTTTGTAAACTTATATGTAGAAATAAATAAAATAAATAAGAAAAATACAACGAATTTCAATTTGACAACCTCCCGTGCATTTCGATCCTGACACGATTTTTCACATAAAACGGCGCTTTGCAATTTATCCAATTATTAGTTTTTTTAATTTATTTCTATTCATGTTCCTAGCGGGACAGTACTTACCATATTATTGTGACAATTCTACTTCAGTCCCGAAATATTATACTCCTGTGTGAGGCATTCAACATCTGGGGAACAAGTACTTCGATGTTGATGATATATTTAGTATATGAATATTGCAATATAAGCATTCTCTAGTGTGGTTTTTTTCATCTATTAGAGATGCACATCATGTTATTTGATGAAACTGTTTTTCCGGATAAAAGTGTCAAGTTATGTTTGCTGACTTGTATATTACCTCTTATAATATTTAAGTGTTTAATATTATTTGTAAATGTCTATGTAAAAGCCTGTAACGGCCTGTAAGAATATTGACAACTCTCCAAATGAAACGAATATTCAATAAGACACAAAAAGAAAAAGATACTGGCAGCAAATGGGAGTCGAACCTAGGACCTCATGGTCTATCCTGGACCTGCGATCTTTTCCACTGAGCTACTGCTACCCCGTTCCATTCCGTCGTTTTAATCAGTATCACACTTGGATATCTAAGTACTGTCTATATCATTTTTAATTAACTACCACATGTTTTTGGCTGCTATCTTTTTATACCATGACATGATGTGAAATTTGTTCTTTTATTAAAAAATGTATTTGAAGCCATCACCTTGCTTGATTGGTATTTTTTCATATTGCCCTGGGATGTATTCCAGAAAGTCACAGTATAAGCGGGACTTACTGAATCAGAGGATTGGTAATCCATAAGCATTATGTTAGGGTAATAATTGTATCTATAGATTGTGCATTTATGTCACCGTATTTGTAATCTTTAAACACTACGACCATTGCTACGTCACAATAGCCATATCGGGGAAATCACTTCCCTTTCGTCCTTAGACTTATAATCGTAAATAATCAAAAGCAAACAATAAAATAACTTAAAGTTATCAAATTAACAGAACATAATGGAAGAACTCATGGCCGAGTCAGAGTTAACAGAACATAATGGAAGAACTCATGGCCGAGTCAGAGTTAACAGAACATAATGGAAGAACTCATGGCCGAGTCAGTGTTAACAGAACATAATGGAAGAACTCATGGCCGAGTCAGAGTTAACAGAACATAATGGAAGAACTCATGGCCGAGTCAGTGTTAACAGAACCTAATGGAAGAACTCATGGCCGAGTCAGAGTTAACAGAACATAATGGAAGAACTCATGGCCGAGTCAGAGTTAACAGAACATAATGGAAGAACTCATGGCCGAGTCAGTGTTAACAGAACATAATGGAAGAACTCATGGCCGAGTCAGAGTTAACAGATTTTCTGCTCACAACCTAAGTTTAAGGTACATGCCTATCATGGAAATTATCCCCCCGGCAGACGAACATTCTGCCACGTTTGATCATTTTTATGAGAAGGAAACTGTTGAACATTCTTTCATCAAGTGTTATGAGAAATCCCAATCAGAACTTGATTTGATTGAATCCTATACTAGAGGTCAGGGTAAATCAAAGAACTGGTTCACTGAACGATGCCTACGCCTAACCAGTTCAAATTTTGGAAAAATATGCAAAAGTACGGTGAAAACTAATCGCAGAAATCTGGCAGAATCTTTTTTTAAAGTTTATGACGTCAAAGCAGCATCTATAGAACATGGATTGAAATTTGAGGCAGCAGCAGTGAGAAAATTTGAATTTGAAGCAAATACTTCCACCACTTCCTGCGGAATTGTTGTTCACCCTGAACATCGGTTCTTAGCCAGCTCTCCCGATGCACTGATTGGCGAAGATGCTGTTTTGGAAGTCAAATGTCCATATACAGCCAAGGACAGCATCATATCTGTGGAGACTGTCCCATATTTATATTTAGGCGAATACTCGGGCAAGCTAGAGTTAGACAAAACACACAACTATTATTAGCAGATCCAAGGACAGCTGCTATGCACTCTTAGATATAAGGCATTCTTAGCAATATTTACCTTGAAGGATTTTCAAATCATTGAGGTAGATAGGGATCAAGATTTCATTGGGACAATGGTACATAAATTAATAACTTTTAATGAAGATTATTTTAAACCAGCTTTATTAAAGAGGCACATTTACAAAGACAACTTTTGGTGAGGTAACAAAGGGACCAGCCCCACTTGATTGTGGCTTATTTGACTAACTTATTTATGTAAATAAATATGGTGTAAAAAAACATGTAATTGCAATATGGACTTCAATCCAGCTATACGTCCATACTATAAACTTGTAATTAAATAAATAAAAAACTTACCACAAAATATTTTCTATTATTATAACACTAGTCACATAATTTGGATTGCAATTATTAATTTTGCACACTCAATGTATAGAGAAAGAATAACATAAGTCACTGTGAGTATCGCCATGGTGAAAGAGCGTGATGGTTAGTCAATTTAGGGCTTTCATGAGTGGAAGGAGTTGCATAGATCAGATATTCTCATTGCGTTTGCTCACAGAAGTTTCTGGGAGAATAGCAGAAAATTTTCTGTACCTTTGTAGATCAAATACTTGGGTCAGAATAACAGAAGAGAATGTATGAATGTGAATGAAGCAAGAAGTGTGTGCAAAGACCGAGTTGCTTGGCAGTCTGTCCTCTCTGCCTAAAACGGCGTGATGGTTAGTTTGTTTGGGCTTCATTGTAATAAAATAAGAGTCGGTTCAATCAAATGTAATTATATATTATTTACTAGTAATAGATCATGGTAACTACATGCAATTTACTATGCATCTTTGTCTATAATACTTGATCTAAAATTACACAACATGCAACACATAAATATAATATCCGCAGAAAGTATTGTCTTGGTATAGTTCATAGGAGATTTCAAAATTTTATGTTTTTAAAAGTCCTATTATTCTTTCTATGTGCACCCTTTTGCTGGCAATTTTTCTATCATTTTCTAAAACACTCCTACTGATTCTGTTAGTTTTTTTGAAAAATGTTGGAATGTTTATGGTGACACCATATGGTGCAAAGATATCCTGGACATTGAAACCTTTGTCAGCCATTATGGAATCACCAACATCACACAGGGATGTAGGGTTGCTTCTTTCAACGATCTGGCGATCACTGATAGAGCTTGCATAGCTTGGAGATACATACGTTATGAGGCCACTAGGGGCAGTACCAATAAGTACCTTAACAGTCTTTCTGTTTTAATGAGTAGAAAAGGTTGCTTGTTGGGCAGTCGGTAGTGCAGGCCGTTTAATGGGACAGTCCGTGCCATCAATCATTAACCTTGTGTTAAGGTATTTGTCTCGAAAATCTGTTGGAGAAAAGAAATTTACACTCGGTTTTGATGTCCAAATGTTGAGCTCTTTCCACTGCAGCGACACGAATTTCACCCAAGTAATAAAAATATTGGAAACATCTTTAATGGATATAAGATACATTCTTGCAATTTCAAAAAATGTTTTGTGTGTTCTCAATATCATTAATGTTAAAAAAATTGTTCAAAGGGATTTAGATTAGTGGGGGGATTGCCATAAAAGTATTTTAAACAGTATGTGGCTTGACCTAAGGAATGGAAAACAAACACCACTTTCTCATATGACTCTAAACCGGTAAAAAAATGAATTGATGCCGGGTCTTTCTTGTATGTCATTATACTGAAAACGGAGTATTTTAGCGTTTGACTTGAGGATTCTCTTGTAGATATTTCAGTTTTTTCATCCGTCTGAGTGTCTCTATCTATCTTGAGAGTATCGAATGGCAATACGACTTCCACTGCCACGTCTTCCATATTCACAGGCAACATCACTTCTTCCATTCCATCTTGTAGTTTTGGTTTCTTATGGATCCTGGCTGAATTTATACATTTTTCTTCGCGTTCCAGAACCCTTTTCCGTCTGTTAATGGCTTCCAAATTATCTCCCTTCGTCCAGGGAAATGTTGAAGGAACTACACCTTTCCGCAACTTTTGTATCAATGGTGTGGTTCCATCTGAAAATAAAATACAAGGATCAAAGTCTGGAAACTCGCATGATATAAAATATAGAACTGTCTATGTTAACAAATAATTATTTCTGATAAATAATTTTTACGGAGAAAGAGGAAAGAAAATATTGACAAATGCATTCCCAATGACAATTATTGTGCTATATTTAAAATGTTTCTTTAAGTGTTTATGTAATTTTATACTTACTTTTTATATTGGGGATTAAATTGTGAAAAGATTAAGAAGGTATTAAAATAAATGGGGGTACTTACGCTTAATATTCTCGCCTATATAATCTGTGTTCATAAAATGAGATTTACAAACTACAGAAGTACGAGTCGGTATTCACTTCAAACGTTTGATGGAATTAATCCATTTCGCCTTCAAATCTTTGTCTTTTGGAAATACATGTCCACCCCTATTTTTGCAAATTGGAACACAACAATAAGTTGACGGCATTATTACGATATTAAGACAAAAACTTTCAATTATTTCAAATGGCGCAGAAAACGTATGACATTTGACAGTTCTCCCACGCTAATGGGACCGCCTTGGAAATGCGGCACCTAGCGGCAAAAATCGTGCGAAAACCTCCCATTGTAGATGCTGATTTATAAATAGGAGCATTACAGTTGGAAACTACAGGTCTAATAGGTTGATCAATTTAATGAATTTTTAGTAAGCTTTATAATTTAGGAACTTGAGGATTTTTACTGTCAAACTTTGGTTTTCAAATAAATTTACAATATTTTCACTTTCGCGACTTTTCAATATTGATATACCGACCCGAACCTGATATATCCTTTGTAATACCTATAAGTAATGACCGAATTCACAGACATACATATTTTCTAAACATGTGCATTTCAATTCTTAATAATTCCCAGACTAGACAGGTCATAAAAAAATTTGCACAAAGCCTAGCCGCGCACATTTTGTTCAAGCCGGAAACCATCATAAAGTTTAGAGTAATCGTAAAGTTTGGAGCATCCTTAACTATATTTTAGAAAGTCGGCGTTATTTTACAAAAGTACAGCAATAAAACCTAAAAGTAAATAAATGAGCGGCCGCCAGACAATACGGGTCATAAAAAGTTCCCTACAGATGGCCACAGGGAACAGGACTGTCAAACAGTTGGCTTGAAGCTTCCGCCCACGAAGGTACCTATTCTCGCCCCTCGGAGAGGCCGCCCAGGTCCTCTGACAACAGTGAGTGTTACAATTCCGCCCGAGAAGGAAGTACGATATCCGCCCTTCGGAGATCTACTGCATGTGACCGCCCAGGCTCTGCACTGCGAGTTGGCTTGACGCTTCCGTCCCAGAAGGAAGTCTGGTCTTCGCCCTTCGGCGATCTACCGTAGAAGTCGCCAGGCTCTGCACCGCGAGTCGACCCTCCCGCTTCCGCCCAGGAAGTTACTCATCTTCGCCCTTCGGAGATCAAACCTTCGAAGACCAGCCACTGGACCCTTGACAGCCATCAGTTAAGGGAAGTGCCTCTGAACTCTCATTATAATTATTCCACCCTGTCATCCTGTGAATACTCACGAAAGGACTTTCACGAAATATCACACCTGAATATACGAACTTTGACGTAGGATAACTAAGACTTTCCCATATTATTAAGCCAGGTGAATCTCTAACTTAATGAATCAACTTTCCCGTATAATTAAGCCAAGTGAATCTCTAACTATAGGAATCAACTATCCTGTATAATTAAGCCAAGTGAGTCTCTTACTTTAAGATTCAACATTCTCGTATAATTAAGCCAAATGAATCTCTAACTTTAAGAATCAACTTTCTCGTATAATTAAGCCCAGTGAATATCTAGTTTTAAGAATACAAACTTTTACGTAGATTTAAGCGAAGTGAATAGTTAATATTAAGAACCGTAGAATTAAGTACTTGACTCTAATTTTAATGATATTTATACTTAATTAACATTAGCATTAGCTTAAGACTAACTCCACGATTAGAAATATAAATGCCTTATAGTAAATACCTACATTGCTTTTCAGTTCCTAACCTTTTTGCGTTATTCCTATAATTATAACCCGCTGCATTAAGTAGCGCCTTATCAAACCGTTTCCGGCTGTTTTATATTTCACTTCTCGAAACTGGCCAAATCACTTATGGGGGTGAATAACCATAAAAATAAATTTCGACAATTTCTATGGTTAACTAATCCAACCTGACGTTTAATTCGCGTCCTGTGTTTCTGAAATCGAACTGAAGAAAATTGTTGTGTAAAAGGATAATTAAACGTGGAAATATTATCTGGAGATCAATTAAAGTGTTTTTGTGCATACAGAAATTAACACAACTTGATGGCAATTGAACTTCCATTTCAACATAAGTAAGATTACTCACCGTCACACTTACTGGATCGAGCCTGTGTTGTAGGTTTGTGACCACTAAATTTATTGATATTTCTCCCTTTCGTGAATAAATTTTAATGCTCACTTCGATAATTACTCAATGCGGGCGGCAGTAGATATTGCTTACCACTCGACAAATAAAATGGTTGTGCCGAATCTTGAGGAGTTCTAAGAGGATACTTTTTTTTCATACCGATCCACATATTTACACTATCATTATTTTCATACAGATTTGCACAGATAGTTGCCATTAAAGGAGAAATAATATTTTGGGACGGTACTTAATCGTCAACAAATGGCGGCACCTTCACAAAATAATTTCAAAAATATCCGCGAAATTCACAATTTCGAACAGTTCACAACCAAGTTAAACATAGTCTAATCTACCTTTAATCTCTTTCACAATTTTTAGAATTTATATTTATAAATAAACACTCAATATCTCTAGAAAATAGTTATGTATTTACATAAAAGAATACCCAACCTTAATAATCACATATTATTGTCTTATCAATATAATAAATATAAAAAGAAATTAACGCTCAAAATTTACTAATAACACACTTGCAAAAATTAATGACATACGAAAACAACAGCTAAACACGTAATGCCCGCCATCTTAAACTGTGCGAAAAAATAGAACACGTTCTAATAACCCCTTCCACACGGCTGGTTTGTCCGATTCTAAAAAAGTTCGACCATCCGGTCGTCCGTTCCTAAAGTTTGTAGGCCTGACTTTACGAAAGGACGACCGGGTGGTGGAACCTTTCGACGCCATGGCTTTTTAGTATTGGTCCGCCCGCCCGTGTGGTAGGCCAATATCCGACATCTGACATTACTTCACTCGTAACGAAAGTGGGACATCGTGAATGGTATATCTATGCTCGTAACATCCACATTTTGTTTTACAAAATTTACGAAGTAATCTTTTTGATATGAAAAATGATTGAAATTATTTTATACTGTTGTATGAAGCTATCACTTTGTGGTTATCCATTATATATATATATAAGTTATGGTTGAGATTTTCACGGGTGTAAGATGTAGAATAATTTTCTCGGTTTACCCGCGTAATGTAGTCCTTAGAAGGACTTTTTAACTCCCGACGTTTCGGACGAATCACATTGTCCATCTTCAGAGGCCTTATGTCTTGAGTTTTGTTTTGAACAGATCGCTTGCACGTGTCCGTTCAATCCAAAAGTCAAAACCTAAGTCTTAGGTTTAAAGTCTTACTTATAAAGTCCTTCTAAGGACTACATTACGCGGGTAAACCGAGAAAATTATTCTACATATATATATATATATAAGTCTATACACTTGCCCTGAGGATGGAACTGTTGTTCCGAAACCGGTAGGCGTATAAAATAAATGTGGTTTAAACAAAGTTTGAGTGTTTAATTTAAAATTAGTTTTGTTTGGGGTCAGTCTGTGCGCTGTTTTTTGGACAGTTTAATATTTTAATAGCCATAGAGTGACTAAAATGTTACTCTGATAGCCGTAGTTCATTTTGGTTGAAATGATTATGTTCGTACTTAAATTTACGAATGCGAATTTCTGTGTTTTTATCTACGATCTTAAAATACATTCTCCCACCGCACTCTGTGGTAGCATTATTATAGTATAGACATTGAAGTTACTGCATTGATTCTAATAGTGTCACAAGGTTAAACGAAACTCAAGCCTTCATTCTGGAGCTTGACTCCCATAGTATTTTACTTATCACGACAGTACAGTTAATGCTTTATTTATGATTTCACTTTAACCGCCAAGCATTAACGTTTCTTTTCGATCTGGGATCTATTTTAAGCTCTTTTGTAACTTCTCAAATTTAACTAAAAAACTAATAGTTGTTTATTTATTACATATTTCGTTGCAGTCGGGACACTTTGATCTTACCTTTGAAATATTTCTTTACGGAAAACGTTTAACTTTTAATATCCGTTATCAGTTTCTAGTTCCTCAAACTTTTGCTTCTCCATGTTTTATCACTAAAATAATTCATCTCAAACTCTCTATTCCAAAAACTCTTTTGAATTATAAGATAATGCATATGACATGTATGTTACTTATCTAACTGAATCTTGTTCTTCAAAATTAAGTCTTTAAAATCTAAGGTACTTAATGCAACTAGTGGTCTGCCGCAAGGAAGTCATCTCGGTCCCATTCTATTCCTAATATTCATTAATGACATCATAACTTGTTTCGGCGATGTAGAAGCTCTATCTTTTGCCAATGATATTGAACTATACAAAGACATATCAAATATTAGCGACTGCATAATCTTACAGTTAAACATCAATAAATTACATAATTGGTGTATCGCTAATAACTTATTTCTCAACGTTGATTAATGCAAGACACTGACATTTTGTCTTATCAAAACCCCGTTATCATTTAACTACGCTGTAGATAACAAAATCTTGGAAAAATTCAACGAAATTGGTGATTCGGAGTTTTGTTTGATACGTAATTAAATTTTGTGAATCACATACAACAAATAACTAATAAAGGTATGAAGACACTGTGATTTATAATTAGAACTATCAAAGACTGTGATTCTCTGGAGGTTATAAAAATCGTATGTTTGTCATTAGTGCGCGGCATATTAGAATACAATTCAATAGTGTGGTCCCCATACTATATCATTCATATAAAAAATATTGAACGCGTGCAGCGCAAATTTTTACGTTTTAATAACTTCAAACTACACATACCAATACAACACATAAACTATATATTCTTGAACTTTTTTATTTAAAATTATTTATTGCGTATTAGACTGTTGTGAACTCCTGCAATTAATCAACTTCAAAGTACGTCATCGACAAACTCGGCAAAATATGTTATTCTGTAACAATAATTCTGGGACAAACTACCAAATGAATGCACCCATTTCTCGTCTACATATACTTGGAAATAAATTCACCTCTGCTATAGATATATTTAACATAAGTTTACCCATGTTTAAAAGATACCTGAACGATATTTTTATGTTGCAACAATTATAAGAGCATCGCATTAGAGCTGTTTGATTATTATTATTTTTATTTTTTATATATATTATCTTTGTACTTATCTACAATCTAAAAACTTGCTTCTTTTTTATCTTTCTGCGTATCGTGTATATATTATGTAGTATGCAATTTCATACATTTTTGCATCATCCGAAATATAAAAACTCAATGATTTTTTTTCACAATGTTATACACTCATGTTATATATTACGCACTTGTATATTATTTATCATATAGTTCAGGCTATTGCTATTTTTATAAAAACAACATTTAAAAAGTAGTATCTACAAATTAAAAACCTTTCCCTTTATAACTTATCTGTGTCATGCACTTATACTTTATTATACATACATATATATATATATATATATATATATATAATAAATATGTTACACATATATACCAACTGTATGCATCATGTTATTTTTTGTTAACTTTTCTTTGTTCGTTCTGTACACGTAATCATTTTAATGTTAAAATATGTAAAAGCCCTTTGGGGCCTTAATAAATAAATAAATGAATAAGTGTTTGTGTTCCAATATATATGCATTATAAAGATGCCGGAATTCGATTGCTTGTAACTAGATATTTTCTCTGAAGATTCTCAAGAATGAGAATGGAATGATATCGCTCATATCTCATGTTACTTTTATATGGAAAATCATTTTAATGCTTTCAATCCTTTTTTTACAGTAACTCCACACAGGAGACCTTGAGGGATATAATTTCCCTCAAGGCCTATATCATCTTTGGGGATGCTGTGGGGAGGGTCTTTTAGAGGATAGGAAGGAATGAACTTGGGTCTTGAAGAGACCCATGTTATAGGTTAGAGGAAACACAGAGGCCGGCAGATCCTTCCACAGTCGAGCTGTTGAACACTAGAACGAATCGTAGAAGCGAGCCGTTCTCATGTTTCAAATGTCAACCATGTGCAAATGTTTGGCGCGCGTTTGGCGTGTTTCTCGACTATGCACCGGTGCTGAAGGGATCAATGACGCTAGTTCCTCGGAGCATCTTCCATTAAAATACCGGTAGAACAAGGACAGCATTCCCACCTGACGTCTGTGCTCCAAAGATTGCAACCCGTTTGTTAAGATAGGCGAATCTATCAAACAGGCCGCCCGTTTCTGCACAAAGTCAAGGGTTTTTTTTTAGATATTTTGGGACTCCCGCCCAGAGGTGGCTGCCAAATTCTACAGTGGGGCGCACTTGCGATTTGTACAGGGTCAGCAATTGTGTACTATTAAAGTATCTGCGGGCTCTGTACAATACGCCCAGCTTCTGAGAGACTAACTTTACTCGGGCTTCGATGGAACCCCCATACCTGAGCTGGTCACTTAAGGTTACACCGAGCATATCAAGAGAGGACTTCCATTTAAGGAGACTAGATTGTCATTTCGATCCCTTTTCCCCTAATCCTAATCTTGATTCCCCCTAATCCGAATCCTAATTCCCCCTTCATTATAGTTCCTCAGTAGTATCTTTCGCTATTTTTTTAGAAGTGCTTTTCATAAAAAATTATTTTATCCAGTAACCTCTCGGAAAAGGACTTAAAAGTAAATATTTTCATTTTAATCGTATAATATTGTCTTTGTGCAAATGGAATTTGTAGCCGCCAATCCTCAAGGTGCTTGGAAACGAACAAGAAAAGTTGCATATTGTTATGCTTTAATTGGTTTTGTATTTAATTTCAAGAACTCCCTTTATTTTATTTATTTTCTTTAATTTTAAAATTAATCAAATCAAATAATGTTATTATTAAGCTCCGTTTGTATTTTTTTTTCTTTTTATCGTTGTGCGAGCTATTTTGACGTGCAAAGCCATTTTGAAACTGTGCTTAGGTCACTGATACGACTTTAGACTTTTACATGAAAGTCACGGGTTCATTCGTTGATGCATTAAAATTAAATCGACCGGTACTCCGCACAAGGGTTGTAACCATCACAAGTCGATTTGTGGGAAGACGGCTGTGAAGTGTTTTTCTCACTCAGACTAAATGTATCTATTGAATGTCTGTTCGCTTTAAATGCTGTAACATTTTTTGTAAAATCTTTAATTCTTAAAATTTTCTTGACAATATATTCTGAAATTTTTCGCGTGTGTACGGCCGTAACTGCAAGTAGCAGGAGCTTTGTAAAACTGTATAATTTAATCCAACCATAAACTTTTTGTAATTCAATGAAGTTACCAGTAATTTACAAATTATATGGTCGTGTATACCTTATCAGAAAAAAGACGTTCTCGTGTTTGATAGGCGAGCAACGGTTCTTAATTTGGTAGTTATGTAATATTTAATTTGCTTCTATTTGTAAAATAATATATTCATGATTATTAACATATTACCGACCACCGTAATTTTGTTTGTAATCTTTTTCAGTGTGTTTTTACATGTCGAGTATTGTTATGTTGTTGTTTCCAGGTAGCATAAATATGGAGACTGTTCCCATCAAGGCAGAACCAGGACCCCGAGAAGGAGGTGGATGGGGAACTCCTTATACGGAAATAGACATAGACCAGCCTGATGTTAAAACGATATGCTTAGAGCACTCTGAACATATTGCCCAGGCTGCAAGTAAATTCGATATTCGTATGTCTGAATTCTTTATAAAGATAATTTTCCGTTTTCATTATAGATAACTAATTATTAATCTTTATCCGCCTTCTTTTCAGATTTAATAACGGATCTGAATACGCATCCTGTGGGAAAACCTTATTCATGTTCCCGTCGTAACTACTCTTCCTCAAGCAAGTCAGTATTAGCACGGCACTTGCAAACCCATACTGGAGAAAAACCTTTTTCATGTTGCAATTGTAACTATTCATCTTTTAAAAAGGGAAATTTAAAAAGTCACATGCGTACCCATACTGGAGAGAAACCTTTTTCATGTTCCAATTGCTGTTATTCATTTTCTGAAAAGGTACAATTAAAACGTCACATGCTTACCCATACTGGAGAAAAACCTTTTTCATGTTGCAATTGCAAATATTCATTTTCTAAAAGGGGAAATTTAAAACGTCACATGCTTACCCATACTGGAGAAAAGCCTTTTTCTTGTTCCGATTGCAACTATTCATGTTCCATAAAGGAAAGTTTAAAACGTCACATCCTTACCCATACTGGAGAAAAACCTTTTACATGTTGGGACTGCAACTATTCATATTCCGAAAAGGGAAGTTTAAAACGTCACATGCTTACCCATACTGGTGAAAAACCGTTTTCATGTTCCAATTGCAATTATTTATGCTATCGAAAGGGTTATTTAAAACGCCACATGTTTACCCACACTAGAGAAAAGCCTTTTTCTTGTTCCGATTGCAACTATTCGTGTTCCATTAAGGGGCGTTTAAAATGTCACGTGCTTACCCATACTGGAGAAAAACCTTTCACATGTCACGACTGCACATATTCATGTTCCGATAAGGGAAGTTTAAAACGTCACCTTCTTACCCATACTTGAGAATAGCCTTTTTCTAGTTCCGATTGCAACTATTCATTTTCCGTAAAGGGAAGTTTAAAACTTTACTTGCTTACCCACACTGGAGAAAAACTATTTTCATTTTCCAATTGTAACTGTTCATGTTTTTAAAAGGGTAACTTAAAAAGTCACATTCTTACCCATACTGGAGTAGAACTTTTTTCGTGTTCCAATTGCAACGATTTATGCTGTGGAAAGGGAAATTTAAACGTCACATGCTTACCCACACTGGGGAAAAGCCTTTTTCTTGTTTGGATTGTAAATTTCATTTTCCGTTAAGGGACGTTTAAAACGTCACATGAATTCCCATACCGGAGAAAAACTATTTTCTTGGTCCAATTGCAACTATTTATGTTATGAAAAGAGTAATTTAAAACTAAACATGCTTTCCCATCCTGGAAAAAAAATGCTTTCTTGTTCTGATTGTAATTATTCATGTTCGCGAAAGGGGATATACTAAAAAAGCACATGCTTACAAAAGCTACTCATGTGATGTGATTATAGTCAACCCTTTTAAGGTTTCAACTTACATCTCCACTGTTCCACTCTGCCATTCCTGTTTGTTGACCACTGACCCCGCGCTTCTCAGTCCCTTCCCACATTCCGACCGATATCACGCAGGGGTAGGCTTCTAGCTTACACAACTTCAAATTTGGTTCAAAATAATAATTTTTTTGCTACATTCATTTATTCAAATAAAAAAAAATTATTTTCAATTATGTATATATTTGGATACATGTATATAAATTTATGTGTCTTGTATATATAGCAAAAATCCCACATAGGCAAGGTCAGTGCGTGGCTATACATGTGTAACAGTTAGTGGCAGTAAAAAATATAGAGTTTTGTTTATATGTATTTACTCATATCTATATCTTTATACAAGTTTACAAATTAAGCTTGTTGTGCTTTAAAATAATAAGTGTACAATACTAATTAGTTTGTAAAAGAAAATCATATAAAATGACATAAACACTTTTCAGAGTTTTTTTTTCATCATTTTTTTGTTGTTAGAAAAAAACATGTTTGCTGAAAACCACATTGCTGGATTGAAATCATTCTAATGTTCCAAGTCCATTTATTCGTTTTCTCTAAAATCGGCTGTAACGTTTCACGTTAAGCACTCTGGATTTTTTTTATATGAATAACGCACCAGTGTCCGAACTGCTCGAACCATCTGGGGCTAGTGAGACTATGGCATCCCGAATTGGGGAATGTTGAGAGGCTAAAGGTATTGGGGAGGGGAAGGAGAAGAGGAAGAGAAAGGTGACCTGGCTATTCAGATCTGGTCACCAACCACGGTTAAAAGCCATTTCAAGCAACGTTTAAATTCTGAATGATGGTCTTTCACCAGGGCGATACTGAGAGTATCTTCCACTCTTACTATGCACTGATATAAACCAATTATGTTTTCCCACTTCTGTTATTCGAGTTCTCAAGAAACTCATTTTACAACGAAAACGTTGATGTATTCTAGATTTAAACCACTTTTATGGTTAGTGTGCAATGCATTTTCTCTAAAATCGGGTTTAAAGCTACATATGCTCACGCAATTTGGATATAAATCAAAAACTAGTTTCTTTTGATTATAATGTATTCATGCTATTAAAAAAATATACTTAAAGATAAAAACCTTAAATTGACTCGCTCCGGTATATATAAACTAAATTGTTACGACCGTTCTCAGATAAAAACTTAAATTGACTCGCTCCGGTATATATAAACTAAATTGTTACGACCGTTCTCAGATAAAAACCTTAAATTGACTCGCTCCGGTATATATAAACTAAATTGTTACGACCGTTCTCAGATAAAAACCTTAAATTGACTCGCTCCGGTATATATAAACTAAATTGTTACGACCGTTCTCAGATAAAAACCTTAAATTGACTCGCTCCGGTATATATAAACTAAATTGTTACGACCGTTCTCAGATAAAAACCTTAAATTGACTCGCTCCGGTATATATAAACTAAATTGTTACGGCCGTTCCTCATTTCAAATTTTGTAAACAAGTCGTAATTTCGATATTAGAATCAAAGAACATGTAAGACGTCTTAAAAATAATAATTTTTCCGAATTCGCTAATCATATTTTAAATAATCGTAGTTTTGATAAAAAAAAAACAGGGATCAAGATTCTTCACATTAATAGTAAAGGCAAACGCTTAGATACTTTAGAAGCCTTGGAAATTAAGAAATCCCTTAATAATAATTAGTCTATCATTAACCATAAAAAAAAACCTATCTTACAGCCCCTTTTTAAATATGTTTCCTTTCACCCCTCCCTCAATCTGAAAAATATGTATCGTTTTAACAAAGTTTGATTGTTTCATTTGATTAAATTTTAAACGGATTTTAAAAACCACGTTAAGTTAAGCTTGAAAAAATCAATTGGTTTTTGCGATATCATTAGCCAAATGCAAAACCCAATAGTATATAAGTTACAATAATTAATTTCATGTAATAGTATGTAATTTAAATGTAGTATGTAAGTTATAATAAATTATTTTATAAACTTAAATGTAGAAATAAAAAAATAAAAAAAACATGGAAAAGTATGACGAATTTAAATTTTTCAACCCCCACTGCATTTCGACCATGACCTGAATTTTCACAAAGAACGACTCTCTACAATTTATCAAATTATTATTATTTTTAATTAAATCTATTCATGTTCCTGACGGGACATTCTCACGACTGTACCAATATTATACTCCTGTGCGACAAATTCAACATCTGGGGAACAAGTACTTCGATGTTGATGATATATTTAGTATATCAATATTGTAATATAAAAATTCTTTAGTGGGGTGTTTTCCATCTAGAATGATTTAGTAATGATCAATAAGAAACTACGAAATAAAAAAAATAAAAAAAAACACGTTAAGAACCGAGTCCCAGCAAATGAGCTCAGACCCCAGTTCATACGACTTCCAGCTCATACGGCTCCCAGCGTGTAGGTGTAGGTACAAAACGTCCAGATGCCAAACTATTGGGCGCTAATCACGAAAACGTATAAATGCAGTAATTATTCTTATCTTTAAAGACGAATGTGTGAAGGCTTGAAAAGAAATGCTTTTGGATGTGCTAATAATAATTTCAAATCCCACGGTAGTGGGCATAATTTTGCCTTGCAGAAGGTGGACACGTATACGATGATTTTATGTAAACAAATTAGAATAAAGGACCTAATTTGAAGATGCGTCATTGCAGGAGGGAAGAAACACAGATGCCGGCAGATCATTCCAAAGCCGAGCTGTTGAATACAAGATCGAGGCAAATGTCAACCGTGTACAAATGTTGGGCAGGACTGTGCTAATGAAACCACATGTAATATTTATTCAATTTTATTGTTCTACCTACATGTATAATAATATTTTACAAATGATGATTTTCATGTATTGAATACCGAGATTTAGCTAAAGTTACCCATTTTTGAAAACACAACTATGGTACATTAGGTGTGATGTCCTTGGTCCGCTTTTAAAAATTAAATAATTCAAAAATTTTAGACGTTTGATGTTAAAAATAAGAGGAAAATTACTGGGTAGAGGGTGTGGCAGTGATGGGGACAGCGGTATGGGCAGGGGTAGGGGCATGGGTGTGAACAGTGGTAGGTACAGGAGTGAGGATACGGGTAGTGTTATCGGTAAGACAACATGACCTTAAAACTATAACACCTGGCGAAGCCGGCTACTTCAGGTGGTTATTAATAAAATCAAAATGAAATTATTTGTCACATAAATGAATATCAGTTAAGTAGCACCTAAGGTATTCAAGTAATAATAATTATTCTGAATTTGCCAACTATATTTTGGAAACAAATCATTCTTTTGACATAAATAAAGATTTGAAAATTTTACATAAAAATATAACTCATTTACAATTTGAAAACTTCGCAATTTTAGAAATTAAAAATAGTGTTAACAGTCAATCAAATAATATTAAAAACCATTTTTTTTACATCCTCTCTCTTAAATTTATTTTCACATTCTTTAAGCCTTGTTATTTTCTTGATTTTATTTAAAGCATTTATTAATTTTATTTTAATTTTTATTATTCAATTATCCTTCAAGTTTCTTTTTTCAAATTTAATACCTCCATAATTGAGAAATTCTCGTGTTTAGGGAGGGAGTACTAATATTTATTGTTCACATTTAATAATTTCTACAGTACTACTATGAACTCGATGTTCTGGTGTCTATACACCAATTTAAAAAATAAAATAAATAAAAGGAAATTTTTAGAAATACAATATGTCTTTATAATGTATGTAAACAAACTTATATACATTTTTTCCAAGTGAACTTATAATATACGCCCAACATTATTTTCTTGAAAAATGTATTTTAAGTTTTTTCTTTAAAAAAATCATAATTTTTTTCATCTTGTACATTTTGGGAAGTTCGTTAAAACATTTTATGGCAGAATATGTGTAATGGTGTTGAACTGTTGTTGTATTGAGTTTAGGGATTATTATTTGTCCTGTGGTTCTCGGCCTGGTTCTCAATGACTCTATTTTTAGATTTTCTTTATGGATTTGGAGTAATGAATTTTTTTGGTATATTGTATTTAAATCTAAGACTTTAAATTCGTCGAATAACTCACAGGTAGAAAAACAAGATGGTTTTTTTAGAATTATTTTAATCAGTCTTCTTTGGACTATTTCAATTGGGGCTAAGTTAGTTTTAAACGCTCCTCCCCAGCCTATTATTCAATATTGTAGAATTGATTGTGCTAAAGCATAGTAAACCTTCAGTAGTATAGATTTTTGTAAAATATTTCTTTGTTTGAGGAATATATAGTATAGTTTTCGAATTCGTTTAATATTTTGCGCAATATGTTCTGTCCATTTTATGTGTTGATCTATTGTTATTCCCAAATATTTAGTATGATTCTTTTTTGTCAACGTAGAGCATTTGGGTGAATTGCAGTTATCAGGATAATTTTTCCAAGAGCTATGTATAATAATTTCGAAATTTGTTGAATGAAGGTTTTTGTCCGAGTTTAAAGATAGGTAATTGTCATCCAGCCATTATTTCAGGTTGTTTATTTCAATATTCGCACTTCGGTAGGCTTCTTCCCAAGATTTTTTTTCTATGATTAAAACTGTGTCGTCAGCAAAAGATATAATTTTTCCTATTTTTGGGACACCAACCATGTCATTTATGTAAATAATGAACAGTATCGGTCCCAGAACTGTTCCTTGGGGGATTACAAATTCTGAATAGGTGGGTTCGCTCAATATATTATTAATTTTTACGTGTTGGTGTCGTTTATGTAAATAACTTTTGAACCATTCTTTTAGTGTTCCTTGAATTCCAATATTTTCTAATTTTTTTATTAGTTTCTTATGGCATATGCTGTCAAATGCTTTCTTCAAGTCGATGAATATAATTAAATATAACTATAAAGGTAGAGACAAACTGGGCCCACGTATCCAACGTACGCAACGCATTAAGACATCTGGACAACTGACAGTTCATACATATAGTATGAAAATAGTTGCTCTAGAATCACACTTGTCATACGCAACGCAATCCCACGCGCCCCACGCAACGCCGACCTGTTCCGTCCAGATCGGCGTGGGACGTGTGGAACGGTGGAGGGGATGTGACTGATGAGTTGAGTTGATGTCTATGGTTATGTTTTTGACGTTTATTTAAAAGTCGGTTGTATTCTGGTTCATTTGAGATTTACTTGTGCATTTATTGATATTTTTGTTGATAAAATGGGAGATGAACAACTGATAGACTTAGTGAGGCGTTACGAAGTAATATATAATATAAAATCAAGTGAATATCGCGATGCTACAATACGCAGTACAGCATGGGAAGAGATAGCAGTCGCGCACGGCAAAACAAGTAATTACCTTAATTAATTTAATGAAATTTTGTAATGTCATTAATTAAAATGTGATTGTCTCGTATTGTGATTTAGATTTACAATAATGTAAATATTTTTTTATAATTATTGCATGAGCCCTGTAATTCGAGATTACTATACAGGTTTTGACTGATTGTAGAATTTGTAAAGTAGTTACGGCCGTTTTCTCCAACTTTTCGAATGATCAACTGAGCTGCCGATCAGCCAAGTGTTTTGTTAAGTATTCGCGCTATTTGACTGTCTCCAAACGTTTTTCATCTTTGAACTTCCTAAATTGTCTATGAAGTACTCGCCCACTTCTATGGAAAATATAATTGTACCCCCACACGTTCATAGTCAATAAAATGACATCAAAGTAAACACTTTCAATGTTAAATTGACATAGACGAGTTAATTTTCTATTTATTATGAATACATATTATTTGTCTTAAATATTGTAATACAAACACCATCATTTTATATTTAAAAACGCATTTGTTAAAAATAAAGTGTTACCTTGACTATTACCGATGCCGCGAAAACGGAAGTAAACATTGTTGACGTTTGTCTTCTGTGCTTTCTTTCAATTTTCAATCAGTCTTAACACGAAATCGACATGAAACATATAAGAAACATGTTTTTGACATTCTAAACGGTTAAAAAATTCTTTTTCATTTAACATTTCGACGTAATCGACATCTACATCCTGTCGCCGCCTGTGTAGCCCGATATTACCGTCAATTACTTCCGCCCATTCCACTATTTGAATTATGTCAATAATATCTCCATCGTCATTGTCTTCATATACTCTGTCCATACCCGCTATTGGTATTACATTAAAATATCTTCATTTTCGCTCTCCATGTTCAAAACTGTCAATACAATAGGTACAGAAAATAGTTCGCGAAACGAATGACGTTTGAGACCATAGATATCTATGACATTTGACGTTTACGCTGTCAGTTGATACTCTGTTGACACTTTTTATAACTAGTCTTTCACTGAGGAGAACTCTAATCCACAGAATTCGATAACTTAAGATGATCCTACCTTTGACTGAGATTTCGATGGGAAATGCGAATTTGTGCATTTGAACAGTGCTGAGGGAAAATTCCGGCTCAGCCGTTGCTCAGTAAGGTTGGGAAGAACGGCCGTTAGTAGTTAATTGGCGTTCAGAACAAAGTCAGTGTTATTTTATAAAGATTATTTATTAATCATAAGTACAAATAATTTTGTTAAACACACATAAAGTTACATATTTTCATTTTGGGTATGTTGTCTTCCTCTTCTCACCATATTTATTTGCCATGGTACCGATCCATCTTGGGAGACGAAATAATCTTTGAATTTTTCCCTAGTATTGTAGGCATGTTGGGTGTGAATTCCATCCACTGGAATTAGTGCATTTGCAGTCCAGATACTGTAGGTAAATTTTCATCATTGTGTAACTCAAACGTTGTGCTAAAGTAGTTGTGAAGGCAGCATGCTGCTAGAACTATTTTGTCCACCATTGCTGGTTGTACTTGCATTGGACCCTGAAATACCCGCCATCTCGCTCGTAATATGCCGAATGCATTTTCTACTATTCTTCTGGCTCGAGACAGCCGATAGTTAAATATTTTATTGGGCTCATTATTCAGCAAGGCGTTTTTGTTGTAAGGCCTTAGTAAATATGACTTTAATGGAAATGCCTCATCACCCACTATAACAAACGGTAACGGTTCTGATTCTGTTATTAGTTGTTGATCTAATGGTACGTTCAATTTATTCTGGTCTAATAGTTTTCCAAATGAAGATTTTTCAAAAATTCCTCCATCACTATTTCTTCCATAGGAGCCCACGTCGATCATTATAAATTTATAATGAGCATCTACTAAAGCCAGCAACACTATTGAATTTTGACCTTTATAATTCCAGAAATCTGAACCACCTTTTATTGGACACTTAATATTGACATGTTTACCATCTAGTGCACCAATGCAATTTGGAAAATTCCAAAAACGTTTAAAGTCGTTTGCTATTTTTTCCCACATTTCTGTTGTTGGTTGGGGCATTACATTAGGTCCAAGATGTTTCCAAATAGCTTCACAAACTTCTTCAACTATATTGTGTATAGTAGAAAATCCTATGCGGTAGCTGAATCCTATAGAGCGAAATGAGTTTCCCGTTGCCAAAAATCTGTAAGTAATACAAAAATAATTATTGTTTCAGTTGAACAGTGTAAAGACGACTGGAGTAAATTGCGCAATTGTTACAATAACGCAATGAAAAGGCGCCATAAGAAAAGTGGCCAAGCTGGAAAAATAATGGCACCTTGGCGATTTGAAGAGCAGATGTCATTTTTAGTGCCGTATCTGGAAGGACCACCGACTATTGATAATCTTGAAGAGATATCGAAGAGCACTCCATCTCCCGAAAGCTTTGCTGGTATTCACACTATGACGCCCACATCGAGTAGGGCGTGCAAAAGGAGAGCAAGTCCTGAGAGAACTTTAACGGAGATGATGGGGCTGATGAAAAGTTCCCAGGAAATGAGGCAAAAGAAACAAGAGCTGGATGATATGGATCACTTTTTTTTATCCATGAGTAAGATGGTCAAAAAATTAAAGAAAATAGATCAATTAAAAATTAAAATGGACCTACGTACAGCTATTAATACAGCTGAACTCAAGCAGTTGGAGGAGCAGGAGGCGGGAACTTTTAGGAACTTCACTTGCTCTGAGCAGTCGGACCATATTTATCATATTGATATTGAATTAAAATATTCTTAAAACACAATTTTTTCATTAACCATTTACATTATGTATTTTTCCCATTGACATTTACATTGAGTAGGTACATTTGTATGTTCAAAATACAATATATTTTTTATAAATTGAGGTATACGAAAGCGCAAGTTGCCATTATGCTCGCCTGCTTGATATTAATTCCTAGCTAGACATATTAAATAAGGTTCTAATTAAATAGAACTAACTAACCATCACTCCGGTTCTTCGCAAGGGTGGGCAGAGAAGATGGACGATCGAACAACTCGATCTTGGCATACACTCCGTGCTTCATTAACATTCATACATCGTCTCATACATACTCCTCTGATTCTAGACATGCCCCGACTCAAATATTTGGTTCAAGGAATTAAATATGTGGTGGGTATACAAAATATTGATTATTTTAATTTGTTGTAACTCTATTAAGTGGGTAAAACTTTACTTAATTTTATATTATATCCATAGTTAACTGAATGGTAATTACGCACCTTAGACAAACTGCCAGTCTTTCTCTGGTACCAATTGACTTCCGAAGACGTGTATTTTCTTTCTTTGTCACATTTAATAATGCTGTGAAGCTCGTCAAATTTCACTTTACGCATACGGAAATACATGAAGAATCGTCCCTCATCAGATTCCAGTTTCTTTACTAGAGTATGGAACTCTCCAAATATTTGTCTTTGTTTATTTGTTTCATGAATCCAAAGTGTTCTCTTCTTAACTTTTTTTTGCATTCTACAATATTCGTTTATATACAATAGGCTTAGTAAATCGTCCTCAAAATCACTTTCAGAATCGCAAGACATGGCAATGACAAAGCTGAACAGTAGAAAAGCGTGCGTATTCTAAATAAGCGAAAGACATAACCTAAAAATTTAACATCAAATCAACTGAGAGTGACACGCTACCTAGAAACAACAATCAAACGCGTTGGAATGCGTGTCCTTACCTAACTTTACGTTGCGTACGTAGGACAAGTGTGCATGTAGGCTTGGCTACGTGGCATCGCATACGTTGCGTACGTGGGCCCAGTATGTCCTTACCTTAAGTGTATTGGGATTTGATGGAAACCAATACAAAGGGACTTCTATACACTATGTTCATATTTAATTAAAATTTTAAATAACCGTGTGCAGAAATACCTTCCAGATCTAACTGTTTTTGCTAAACGTTGAAGTGCAAACGGTACAATAAAAACATTACAAAATTGTATGTTGTTTCTTGGCAGAATTAGAAACAAAGTGAATAAAGAATCTTGTGTGATAATCATATAACATACAGTTATATATCCACACTTTAATTACTGATTCGACGCCAAGATGCAAGAGAAAACATGCATTTGCCATGAGGCGTGACTTAGTTACCCCAGGCATTTTATCAGTATAATGCGATTTTTTAAAATTAATTCATTAATTTTATGCTAATTCTTAATATGGCTTACACATTTAATGTGTTCTCGTGAAAAAATAGTCATAATACAATTATAGTAGACGTGGCCTTCATCCGCCGTGTGTGTGTCACATCCATCTGGCACACGGATGTGACACACAAGTAAACTACAGTGGGGCGGCTGGTCCCGATCTGCGGAGAGGTGGAAGTGGTACCTCCTTCCGCTCCCTGTGAGAACTAAACCTTTTTGTCAAAAGACTGTATTATAGCCTACCCATAGGTGCTGGAGATACTGTCCTCTTGAATCTCTGGTACTTATTTTCCTTTTTAAATTATTTAAGTAGTGTATATGCTTGGTTTTACATTTTATATTTCCATTTGTCATCGCTTATCTTTTACTTCCTATTTTTGTTTCTTGTTTTATTCTCTAGTTCTGTATTTTCTCTTTGAGATTCCTGCAGTTTTTAGTATATCTTATGAATATATATATATATATATATATATATATATATATATATATATATATATATATATATATGAATGAACTTAAAACTTTTCATTTTACAATAATGCCTCTACTGTTATTATTTTCTTTACTTTTTTCTTTCCCTATCATTAGTTTTGTTTTTTTTTAGCTACGACATTTTTTCTTTATGTAGAACTCAAAAACATTTTCAGATATTCAATCGAAATGAACTCAAAAACATTTTTATTATGTTCTGTCCTCCTTCCCTTTTAGGGAGTGGTGTCACCCTTGATGGTGACGACCATCTCGTCTCCCCAACTCAGTGGTACGTTCCCAACCGTCCGGACCCCTCCATATCCCCAGGATCTTTGGGTATTTTTACCCTCTCTCCCAATCACAGTTTTCAATCCCTGACGACTGGCGAAATGTCTCCTGGGAGTGGTGGCGGGGACAAGAATCCCCTGGCACTGTTTCAGAGGGACTGCCCCTAGCGACGGTTTGTTCTAAGTATTCTCATCTTGTTTATTTTATACCCTTTTGATTTTTTTGATGTTGGTATTCCTCCACGTCCCACTTGGTTATCTACGGACTACGGACGTGCAGAGGAGAGCTACTATGTTTATAAGAGTATTTTTTTCCCACCGTAAGTATAATGAACCAACCAATCTGGGATGAGTATTTTTACTAATCTCCTTCTAAGCTATGCAGGGACACTTGGGGGTATAGAATCATTCACATCTTTAGCTTCGTTCAACTAAAAAAATTAGAGTCCTTGACGTGCACCCTGAAGGAGTAACCATATGTTACTTATACCGGGGCGGTAAAGTGGTGGGTAACCTCAACTGATAAACCACGAATTTATTATATTCTTATGACAACCGGTTTCGCTTAGATAAGCCTCGTCAGGGTAAATATAATAACTAAAGAATTATACAGAGTTACGATATATATACATATATATATAGAGATCCCTTCCCGTACTATGTTGATCATAGTTGACGGTACACCAGGATATTGTTGATCTGTTAGAATTTGTTGATCCACTCACATTTGTTGATCTTTTAACGAAATACGTTGATCCAAAAGATCAACTTTCCTCATATAGATTTTGCTGTAAACCACCTCCATTTTTCCATCGAATATACATTTTACACTTTTTCCCTTTGTTGATCCGATTTGAATGAACCAATCAGGGCGCTTTGTTTAACAAAGGCGTCTACCTGGTTCTTCACTGTGCTCATTTGTTTATACGATTTAAATGATCCAATCTGAATGCTTGGCTCATCAACTGGTATATTTGGTTCTTAGCGAGTATAGGTACCGCCGCCCCGGGAACGATTCATTGGATAAAAACTATCTAGATGATTTTTTTTTTTGTGAATACCACACAGGAGTCCCAACTGCTTCTAGCCTGGGAGATTCAATTTGGAAAGCAAGCGTAGGCAGCACCGCCCCGGAAACCATTTAATGGATAACCAACACCTCTGCCATAGGTTACCTCAAGTGGTTCGCGATGTTTGGTGACTTAGCAGGGATGCCCGTGTTCATTCGGGTGAGGTTTGTTCAGGTCTAAACAGTAGAGTATGTATGAAATGACATATGATTTTTCTATGTGAATATCGCCAAAGAGTTCCAACCGCACAAGAGTCCCAACTGCACAAGAGTCCCAAATGCTTTCAACCTGGGAAATTCAATATGAAAGGCGGGTGTAGGTACCGCCGCCCCGAAATTTAATGGATAAGTAACACCTCTACTATGGGTCACCGCAAGTGGTTCGCTATGTTTGGTGACCTAGCAGGGTGCCCGGGTTCATGGGGTTAAGTTCGTAAAGGTCTTAACAGTAGAGTTTGTATGAAATGATTTTTTTATGAGAAATTCGCACAAAATTCCCAACTGCACAATAGTCCCAACTGTTTTCAACCTGGTAGATTTGATTTGGGAGGCGGGTGTAGGTACTGCGGTACCGGGAACCGTTTAATGGATAACCAACACCTCTGTCATAGGTCTCACCAAGTGGTTAGATTCGTTTGGTGAATTAGCAGGTGTATCCGGGTTCATGGGGGTGAGATTTTTCCAGGTGTTAACAGTAGAGTACGAGGTGTGTTCAAAAGAAAAGGTGAATTTTGAATTTTCGATTATCGATTTTTTTTGTTATGTTGGTACACATATGTTTATCATATGTTAGCATTATCAGCCATTTTGGATTAGTGGTTTGTTTTTGACAACTAGAAATGTTAGTCACGTTTTTTGTGTTCTTCGATTTTTTACTTTTGAAAAAAAATGGATCAAAGAATATGCATTAAATTTTGGGTTAAAAATGGAATAAAGTGCTCCAACGCACTTAAAATGTTGACTGTGGCATTCGGCGAGTCTACTTTGTCTCAAAAAAGTGTTTATAAATGGTACAAGCGATTTACAGAAGGCCGAGAAGATGTTAATGACGATGAGAGGCCTGGCGTTACAACCACGTCAACAAACGAAGAAAACATCGAAACAGTGAAGAAAATGGTTTTGAAAATCGTCGAATCACTATTAGGGAAGTTGCAGAGGATGTTGGCATATCAATCGGCTCATGCCATGCAATTTTCTCGAATGTTTTGGGCAGAAACGTGTGGGAGCAAAGTTTGTTCCGAAATTGCTAAATTTTGAGCAAAAGTAACGACGCATTAGTATCGCTCAGGAGTTGTTGATTGACGTCAACGACGATCCAGATTTGCTCAAAAGGGTCATAACTGGTGATGAAACGTGGGTATATGCTTATGACGTCGAAACCAAAGCCCAATCATCCCAATGGAAACCCAATTGATGAGATAAAGCCAGAATCGAAGAACGAGCTGATGGCCATTCCGAAAGCGCATTCCAGAAGTGCTTCGAGGATTGGAAGAAGCGCTGGCATAAGTGCATTATATCTGAGGGGGATAACTTTAAAGGGGAGAAAATGGATATTGATGAGAAAATGGATATTGATGAATAAATAAATAATCATTGAAGAAAATAATATTAACATAACCTAAATGAGAGATGAAACCGGACAAAAGGACAGAAATTAAAAATATTTCAGTCGCATCTGGGACTCGAACCCAGGTCCTCTGCCTATCCGGGGCAACGCTCAACCGACTTAGCTAATGAGGCAAGTTCAATTTGTGTCATCTTCATCGATATCATATCATATATTTATGTGTGGGACTGCACTAACCTCCCCACATACCGGAATAAACATTTATTATTATTATTATATCTCAAATTCAAGATTTGTGAATATTATCTTCCATTTTAAATCTCATATTATTGGCAGCTATTTTTATGATGTTTACAAAGTTCTATCCGAACTCAATTGCAAACTTAAACAGTGTCTCAGATTAAATCCGACATTTTATTTATATGAGACTCATCTTTAGACTTAAAAAGTCAATAATATGTGATTTAAAATGGAAGATAATATTAACAAATCTTGAATTTGAGATATGATATCGATGAAGATGACATAAAATTGAACTTGTCTCATTAGCTAAGTCGGTTGAGCGTTGCCCCGGATAGGCAGATGACCTAGATTCGAGTCCCAGATGCGACTGAATTATTTTTGGTTTCTGTCCTTTTTTTTCCGGTTTCCTCTATCATTTAGGTTATGTTAATATTATTTTCTTCAATGATTAAATATT